>JASDQU011401160.1:44979-63845 GCA_032191745.1 Picea mariana
ATGAGGAAAGGAAAGAGGGTGTAGGGGAATTATAAAATAAAACTAAGTGTTAGGAAGATAAGAAATGAGAGGGAAGTTATGAAAGGAGAGGAATTCTTAAAAAGAATCTAAGTATGGAGAATATAGGAGAGGGAAAATGGGAGAGCGGGTAATTTTAAAAATATTCTAAGTGTGGAATGATGTGATCCAAGAGATAAATGTGGTTCTAAAAAATTTGGCATGGTTCCAAGAAAATGTGCATGGTTCCCAAAATGGAAATAATTATTGAAAATATTATTTTCAATCAAATTAGTTGTGTTGCACATGGAAAACACAATTTTTTGGGTGGTTAGACATAAACCTAGACATCTTGAGCATATGAACTCGGATTTTGAATATGAAAAATGCATGATGAAGTTGAGACTAATGGATACACAATGAAATTACAATAAACTAAAATTTCCTTATTCTTATATGTAATTTTTGTTATTATCCCAAGGGCAGGAAATCTAGTTGATCAAATTTTTTGATCAACATGGATTTGCAGTATGTGCTACTCTTAAATCAAGAAGATATAATTATGAATGGGTAGAAAGAGGTATATATTCACAATTATGTTCTTTTTTTAAATTGGATAGTTATCAACTACGAAAACATATTATCAATATTCTCATTTTATGTCATGTGCAGATTCCATAGTCAAAGCACTTCAAGAACATCAGAATCAACAATCAAGTGAAAGATAAAAATTGTACAAACATCGAAGGAAGTGTTATGATGCCCCCCCAAAAAATATAGGTATGATAATTGATGGCATGGACTAGAAAAAAACACTTCTACCACATTTTTTTCCGTACACCAAAAAATTTATAAGAAGATAATTTAATTCAGTTTCACTTGGTTGGTTGTATGGTTTTTAAAGGAAAAATGTGTGCAAGGATTTACTTCACAGCTCCAAATATTCATAATGATGCAAATTTGACCATAATCGTAATTCATCATGTCCTCGCTCACTGGTATGGGAATCTTCCTCAAGTTCTATATCTACAATTAGACAACAATAGTTGCGAAAATAAAAATCAAATTGTGTTTGGATATCTAAACATGCTTGTTCAATTGGGAATCTTTCAAAAGGTAAAATTTGGTTTCTTTCTTGTTGGAAAAACTCATGATCATATTGATCAAATGTTTAGTCATTTTTCAGTAACATTGAAGAGGAAAAATGTTGGAATCCTACCATAATTTATTGAATGTATTAAGAAATCATACATTTCAAAGTATGGTTTTCACATATTAGAATAAATAGTTGACATGCGAAGATTTATGTAGGTATCGCATGGTGAAGAAAAATGTATTGATAAGCTTAATGAAATTATCTTCCAACATTAATTTTCTATAAAAAACATTGATGGGAAAACACTTATATGGGGTAAGAAGTATTCAACTACTAAATAATGGGGGCCTTCATCAAGTTTAGAATTTTTGAAGTTCATTTTAGATCGTCCAATATTTGCATCAAAGTTATTGTTATTACAATCAGTTGTTGAAATCCATAATGCATATAGTGTAATAGAGATGTAGATTATTCTGAATGCTTGGAATAAATAAAAAAGTACATTAAAGATACATATGAGTACATTGATGTTGTTGATTCTATTTGGTGGGATTCTTTTTTGAATGGTCAAAGTGACATAATTTCAAGCTCAACAAACGAAGATACATTTTGAAAGAATCCATTTCGTCAGCCACAAAATATACCAAATGAATCTGAACAAAGAAACATTGTTGAACAACAAGAATCTCAAGGTGCTATTGAGTTTTTGAAATAAGAGGAAAGAGAAATGTATATTGGTTCTAGAAGATCATGTGCACAGCATGAAGGCATGGAATGCCTTTACAGGGGTTCAGTACATGATATTAAAGAGGGTAGCATGATTGCAGTATTAGAGACTAAAGATATGCATGGTTATCCATTCTATATTACAAAGGTTATAAATATTGACAAAGAAAATGAAGATCTATAGCAATTGAAGTGCATTGGTATGCAACAGCTACACACCCATTCAATGGTGTGTATAAGCCAGAGATGGTGGTTGAGAAACATGTCAGCAGAAAGAGAAAAATAAAGGGTCAAAATACAACTCATTGTCGCACTGAAATCTTAAAATTAGAGGATGTTGACATACTTGTTTATGACTTCAATTTGACAAAGAGAGAAACTCTCCATTCTTGGACAACAAAGATTACGAAGCGGTTGTTGCCACAATAAATAATTGCAATATGGGAGTTGTTGGAACAAGGGTAGACCCAGGGTTCAGTTCTAATAGTGCAACAACAAGCCCTAACTATTGTCCCTTTCGGCAACACCTGCGAAGTAGATGCAGTCTCACCCGAAGTAGCAATAGGGGGTTGCAGGACACAGGTGCCTACAACCAGAGGAAATGCAAGTGGAATCAAGGAAACCACACACGGAGATCAGATTATTCTTTCCAAGCATAAACCTACTTTTCACAGTTATACATCAGATCCAACATACTAATGCATCATCAAAATAACAGAGTAAACAACATTGCATCAATCACACACAACAACAAGATATATGTGGTTCACCCTCTCCCTAGGGATACGTCCACAGAACTGTGCTTTATAATATATTAGGTGAAATATTACAGTTCTATCTGCACTCTTATCTTGCATATCTCTCTCTTTATCTCTTCTCTCTATCTCCCTTCCCTGTGCACCCAGTTGTAAGGTTGATCTTCGCACCTAGCTGAAGATCTTACAACACAGACTTCTCTCTAAATAACAATAATCAATCATCATACGTAATCTCTCTTTGTCTCTCTCTTTTTCTAACCCATCCCATATCCTCTCGACCTTTATTTATACATTAAAATAGCTCACCAACAACCTTAGGCCGAAGCCTAGGTGTCCAAAACCCTAGGTGTCTAAAACCCTAGGTCAACTTGACCCACGTTTTCAGGGCTTCGCTAGCCTGTCTTTCCTTCCTTCCTAGTGAGGTTCTCCAAAGCATATACTAGTGGATTTTTCCTCTTGTTGAGTTGTCCAAAATCCACCTTCCTTGATGATTTGTCTTCCTTGATCTCATCATCCAACGTCTTTCTCTCTCATACTTCTCTCCATATTTTTTGCTTCTTTGTCCACTTCGACTTGATATTAGTCATCAAGTCTTTCGCGTAGTTCGCATTTCACCTTTTCTTCCATAAAATTTTCTTTCTTTCATAACCAAGGGCCAACAGGTGCCCAACACTCACATGTGACTCATCCCAAGGCACTTTGATCTACATCTTCTATTGTACCTTGACTTTAGACTGCACAGTGCAGCCTGTGCTTCCTGCTCTATTCCTCCGCCCTGTGTGGAGACTGTCTTTCTTGTGTCTAGTGCCCAGTCTCAAATGAACCTAGTACCTAGACCCTTCTCCTTCTATTTTTACCGAGAGTTGCGAGGCAACTAGTTGTCATAGTATAATTTCAATCGGCTCCCATTCACCAATGCTTCCTTCCACTCCCTATTCAGAGTCTTCAACTACACAACTCCTCCTTCTGTAACATAGGCAACCTCATATGGCCCTAGCCAAATTTTTTTGAACTTCCCTGGATGCTTCATGAGCTTGCTATCATATACCAATACTAGATCTCCTTTCTTAAATGCTTTCTTCTTGATATGTCTATCATGGTAGGCCTTTTCTCATTCCTTCTGAACCTACTGATGAAATCCGGTAATAAATATGTCTTCTTCTAGTTCGACTAATTGTGCGAGCCTCTCTTGAAAAACTCCAGTGTCATCCATATCTGTAAAGGCTTCAATTCTTAATCTAGTAACTAAATGTTCCATGGGTACAACTTCTTCTAGTCCATAAACCAACTTAAAGGGGGTTTGCATTGTCAGCTTCTTACAAGTAATTCTATAGGCCCATAAAATTGTTGGTACTCTCAAATCCGAATCATCTCTATTCACACTGCAAATCTTCGTCATCGTTGTCTCCGAGATCTTATTGAATGCTTCAATTGTTTCATTCGCCTGCGGGTGGTAAGGGGTTTTCTTCTAATGATGAACTTCAAATTCTTGAGTCAGGGATTAAATAGTCTTATTAATAAAATGTGTTCCTTGATCACTCATCAGGGTCTTTGGGCATCCAAAACTGGTTATGATATCATCAAATATGAAGTGTGAAGTTGTAGTTGCACTATAGTCCTTTACTGCTCTTGCCTTGGCCCATCTAGTTAAATACTCTGTCACAGTGATTATGTACCTTGCTCCTATGCGATTTCCTGGTGGGTTTATAGGTCCCACGAAGTCAATGGCCCATTTCTCAAATGCTTGTAAGGTAAGGTAGGGTGTTAATGAAATTTCATCTCTTATGGAAGTTTTCCCAACTCTTTGGCATACATCACAAGCTATGTGGTAATTCTTAGCATTTTTATGTAAAGTAGGCCACCAATGGCTAGCTCTAAGAACCTTATGTATTGTTTCTTTCCCTGATTAGTGTCCTCCTTCAATTCCTTCATGTGCTTCTACCAGAATCAGTGGTATTTCTTCTTCCATAACACATCTCCTCAGGATCTCATCAGGTCCCATCTTATATAGTTGTCCAGCTATAAGTGAAAAATCTGCAGCGCGAACTACTAGTTGTTTCTTCTGACTGACTGTGTATTCAGAAGGTTCCATTCCTGTTGATAGGAACTCGACTATCCTAGTGAAGTGATCATCAATCTTCCTGATGGACAGAAAATGTGCATCTGGCAGTGTATCCTCCAAACTAGTAGCTTCCTCTCCATGTTCCAACCTAGACAAGTGGTTGGGTCCCTTGTTCATCCTTCCTATCTTTGCCACAATTTCAAAATCATATTCCTAAAATAACATAAGCCATATGCATATCCTCCTCCCCAACAATGGATTGTTGACTAGGTATTTCAGCGTAGAGTGATCATTGAACATCTTAAAGTGTCCTCCTAACAAGTAGTTACGAAACTTCTACAGTGCATACACCATGGCTAACCCTTCTCTCTCAGTGGTGGTGTAATTTATCTCAGTTGTTGAGAGATTCCTGCTAGAAAAGGATAACAAGTGGTCAATATCTATTGCTCCTGGTTGTGCTAAAACTAATCCTAATGCAATAGAGGATGCATCGACATGCACATGAAATTCCTTGCTCCAATTTGGAAAAACCAGAATAGGTGCAGTAACCATTTTTTGTTTCAGTATGTCGAAGTTCTGTTGACATTCTTCTTTCAAATGAAATTGAAAATCTTTCTTCAACAACTTCTCCATGGGTGTTGTAATTTGTGAAAATCCCTTAATGAACTTCTTGTAGTATCAAGTATGTCCCAATGCAGTGTGTAGCTGTTTGACTGAAGTAGGAGCGGGTAAATCGACAATAATGGCAATCTTATATGGATCTACCAGTAACTCCTGCTTACACACAATATGGCGCAACAACACTCCAAAGGGAGAAAATAATATTCATTTATTCAGGTTTAGGGAAATCTAACATTGCCTTCACTTATCCAACATGAGTCTTAAGCATTCAATATGATTTTTCAATAAGCTAAAAATAGTCCAATCATCAAAATATGCTTCTAGAAATTTATGTAAAAACTCCTTGAATGCTTCGACCATGAACCTAGAAAAGATGGCTATTGCATTCTTCAATCCAAAAGGCATCACTGTGTATTGGCAGGATCCTCATTATGTGTCAAATGTGGTCTTATGGCGATCTTCCTTGGCAATCCTGATCTGATGGTATCTTGAAAATCCACCGGTGAAGGAATAGACTTCCTGTCCTCCCATGTTATCTAACACTTCGTCAATAAATGGTGTAGGGAATGGATCATGTAGACGTGCATCATTTAGTTTCCTCAAGTCTACATATATTTTGATCTCTCCTATTTTCTTATCATGAACCACCATAGGGATAATCCACTCTGATTCTTCAACAGGTTCTATGATTTTTGCTTCCATCATTCTATCTAATTCAATATTCACTTTATCCTTGTATTTAGGATTCAATCTATAGGGTATTTTCTTAATTGGCCTTGCATCTGGTTTCAAGGGGATCTTCATCTCTCCCATGGGCCCTTTAATGCCCTTCATATTAGTGAACTTGGTTGGAAATAAGTCATGATATTCATGCAATAACTCAGTGATCTTATCAATAGTGGCATCATCCCAGTAATCTCCAAAATTAGCAACCTTAGGTGCTTGCACTGTTCCAATATTAACTTTCTTTATTTTGATTGGTTGTCCAATAAAATTTATTTTGACTCTTGGTCCTTCTATGTCTCTCTATCCTTCCATTTCTGTGATGTTCATATTCCTAGGATCATCATCTTCATCGGCATTGATATTGTAACATCCTTGCAATTTCTGAAGAGGTGGAGTCCATTCATCCTCTTCTTTCTCCACAGGGAGGCTAGGTGCTTCCTCAAAGACATTCTATCTGACAACCTATAAACTTGATCTACCAGAGGTTGCTAACTTTCAAATAAAAATGTAGCTACAAAATTCTGAGTCATACCTTGCCAATCTGCAGTGGTGAGGTGCAGTTCCGCTTCAACATACCAGTTGATAGTCATTATGTCTAGATTATTTATGAATTTATGCACTCACTGCTCTTGATGAATGCAGCTCCATGCCTCCTCACAACCTCGCACATCGTCTTTTAGACAACTTTGACCTGTGTACCTAAATCCGCATCCTTCGACTTGTTCTGAAAATCGCGTTGTCATCAAAGTGCGACATTGTATCCAATTCACAATGTTCCTTTTATGTGTTCCCCACCATCTTGCTAGAGTAGATTTCAAAGCCTCGTCTAGTGCCAACAGTCTCTGTTGTATTGGTACAGTATCTTCAAATTCCAATAAGAAATTTTCTAAGTTATTCAAAGCATCAAATGTGGGTAAATTACTTATTGTTGTGTCGATCCAACAAAATTCTCTGGTCAATATAGCGCATCTCCCTGTAGATATTTCATACATTTTGTTCTGCTAGTTCTCCAGTGCTTCTTTTGAGTTTGATGAACATGCATTGTCACTTCGCTAGCTTAAATTCCCATCTTTTGTAGGATTAATGTAATCTGGTTGTCTTGCTGTCAGTTTGTATATATTCTCCAACTCATATGCGTGGTATTCTTCTTTGATGGGCTCTGTGTATTTGGGACCTTCATCAGGATACAAAGGTGTGATGACCCTAAGGCCATCACCTTCAAACATCATTATTATTTTCTTAAAGTCAACAACAGTAGAATTGTTGAAGCCCCAATCAATTCCTAACAACACGGGATAAGGATAGTTATCATCAACTATCTCAATCACCTCGAAGTCCACAAATGTTCTGACCCCATCGATGTCCATAGGGACATGTTCTAGTCTTCCGAAGGGGCTCATAGCTTGTTGATTGGCCATCCTAAGCCTGATAGAAGAATAAATCAACTTAGGTTTTTCCATCAATGCCCAGGTCTACTTTGGCATAGCACTGACCTCCAACCCTAAGTCGAGGACCACATAATCTATATCATAATCCCCAATTTTAGCATTAAGGTGTAGTTCCTTATTTTTACTTCTCTTTTTGGATAGTTGGTGCTCTGCTTTATTCAGTAGAGGATCTACCTTTCCCAACTCATACTATCTTTTCAAATTTTGTATCTCTTGTACAATGCTCTCATCCTTTATCAAATTAATGCAAGTGCATAAGAATTCCATGAGTTTGATTACCTCTTTTCCTTCTCCATGCGAAGTAGACTAATCAAAGGCCAGGGGCATTCCACATTCTTTCACTTCTGGTTGTGCCTTTGATGAAGAAGTTTGATCTATGCCAAACTCTTTTCTTGCCTCTTGAAATGTCTGCTTCTCTCTCTTTGGATCAAAATCCTATGTCTTTTCTGCATATTTTCTAACTCCTAATTGTTTTGCAGTCTTCCCTGGAGTCACCTTGTCTTCTCTTGTAGCAACGCCTCCTCTAGTGATAACAATGACTATGGGGTCTACTCTGCGAGGTTTTTTTTATATTAGTTGTACTTGTTGGTTTCCTCCTCGTCTTTCCTAAAGTTTGGCTAATAGCACGGGACAATATTCTATGACATTTTCAAATGAATTGCAGTAACTGAAAGTGGTACAAGGGTTTTGGCAGTCCCTTGTCAAGTGACCTGGTTATGCACAGTTGTAACAAATGATCCGTCCTCAACCTCGACACATGCCTCCTCCTTGTCCTCTTCCTCTGAATCCACCATGAGGGTTGAAGTTTCCTCTTCTAGGGGAATTATATTGAGTAGTGTTCCATTCTTGCTTTAATTCAACTTGAATTTTGTATATATCCCTTGATCTTTCATGCAAGAGGTCATAGGCCCTACAATCCCTATCATCATGCCCTACCAAATTACAGAACATGTAGTAGAGGTTCATAGGTGTCTGAACATACTTTTTCATGTAATAACATTCTCTAGAGTGATGTCTATTTCTACATACCTTGCACAAAGGTAGAGTAACTTGCTTCAAAGGGCTCGGAGCTCCAGAAGTGAAATATTCATGAAACAGGGTACAGTTCTCCTTGTCATGGCCTTCTGATTTTCATCAAATGCACCATATGTATTCTCTCTTATCTTTTCCCTTATCGTTTTTCATGTCTTCGACCTGCAGTGATAAGCTAGTTAATTGACTCAAGATTTGACTGATACCTGAGTTGGATTCTTCCATAGGAGTCGATTCAAGTTTCATGGCGATCTCCAATGCCTCAGCCTACCAAGAAATATTATACTGCATCAGAGGGCATCTAATGTGTGGTAAGAGGGAAGCAATGAACCATTCATTGTTCTACTCATTTGGGATCTGAAAATTCAATCGGCCAGTTAAGGTCTTAAACCTCTGATCAAACTCCCAAATATGTTCATCTACTCTCTACTTGATTTCTTTCAATTTTGTAATGCATTGTGACTCCGACTTGGGTTTTTTTAATTCTGCAATCAATGCAGTCTTGATCTCATTCAGTGGTTTAGGCTGTATAATTCTTTGGACAAGTTTCATGTACCAGATCAATGTGCAGTCTCTTAGGTTGTTACTAAACTGAGCTCTCTTAACATATTCATCAGTGACATTCTTAATACTCCATACATATTCACATAGAAACCAGTGTTGGTTAGGATCTTCAGATCCATGTCCTCTAAAGGTGGGTAACCTCATCTCATCTACCATAGATCTTCCTAGGTTTCCTGACTGAGTCTGCACTGAACGACTTGTACCAGTTCTATGAGTGCTCTGATAAGTTAGGTTACTCTGGTTACTTAATGTTGTTGAAACAATAGGAGGAGTAATAATACTTAATTCAACAGTCGGTGCAGTTCCTAAAGTTTTTGATTCTTCTCGGTGATGTTCTTCAGCCTTTTCTTCTCTTAATCTAGTTGACCCTGAATGCTCCTCGTTTGGTAGT
This sequence comes from Picea mariana, assembly GCA_032191745.1. Classification (NCBI taxonomy): domain Eukaryota; kingdom Viridiplantae; phylum Streptophyta; class Pinopsida; order Pinales; family Pinaceae; genus Picea; species Picea mariana. The sequence goes on from JASDQU011401160.1 coordinate 54,401, forward strand.
TCTTCTTATTCTCCACTATAGAACCATTCTTCCTGTGTTTGCTCGTGACTCTACTCAAACAAGTTCACCAGAGGAAATTCTCTGAAGATCCTTCCACTATGCGTATTTCCAACCTCTGTGTCACTGTCTGAATTCTTGAAAATTATCTTTTTTAATCCGACTCACTACTGTATCTTCAAGATGTTCTTCTCATGCAATAACTTATTGATCTTGAACTTCAAGAAGTGTAAAAACTTTCCTCTTGACCCCTTAAAGAAATATTTCTTTTCTTGGTTATATGATTCCACTCTATCAATAACAAACTTAGTGATGTACCCTCCAATGGTGCTATCAAACCAGTGATCTACTGCTCTTGATACAGCGTTGTCATCTATCTTGACCGTCTCGATCACCACCGACGTCCAAACCACAGGAGGTCTAGATCTGATCTCAAACTGAGTATCCGTTAATCTATCTAACCACTCATATAGCTCCTTATGAATTTGTCCAAAGAAAATCTCATGTATATCAGTAAAGATATACCTTCCCAACCAATATTTTGTACTAATATTAGGGTTCTTATTATGAGCTTTTGCGAAGTCCTTCTCTTGTTATTCTATCCACTTCTGAATCTTTCTCTTCGATGGAAACCACTTTGACATTCCATCAAGAAGATCCTAGTCCCGGTAATGGAACCATTTTTTGGCACAGTGAAAGACCCAAGTTTCAGTTCTAATAGCACACCAACAAGCCCTAACTATTTTCCCTTTCGGCAACACCTATGAAGTAGATGCAGTCTCACCTGAAGTAGAAATAGGGGGTTGTAGGACACAGGTGTCTATAACCAGAGGAAATACAAGTGGAATCAAGGAAACCACACATGGAGATCAGATTATTCTTTCCAAGCATAAACCTACTTCGCATAGTTATACATCAGATCTAACATACTAATGCATCATCAGAGTAACAGATTAAAGAACACTACATCAAACACACACAACAATAGGATATGCGTGGTTCACCCTCTCCCTAGGGCTATGTCCACAAAACTATGCTTTATAATATATTAGGTGAAAGCTTACAATTCTATCTGCGCTATTATCTTGGAGCTCTCTCTCTTTCTCTATTCTCTTTATCTCGCTTCCCTGCACACCCAGCTGCATAGTTGATCTTCAGACCCAGTTGAATATCTTACAACATAGAATTATCTCTCAAGAACAATAATCAGTCATCATCCGTAATCTCTCCTTGTCTCTCTCTTTTTCTAATCCATCCCAATTCCTCTCGACCTTTATTTATACATTACAATATCTCACCAACAGTCTTAGGTAAAATCCTAGGTGTCCAAAACCCTAGATTCAAAAACCCTAGGTGTCTAAAACCCTAGGTCAACTTGACCCACATTTTTAGGGCTTCGCCAACCTGTCTTTCCTGACTTCCTTGCGAGGTTCCCCAAAGCCTCTACTAGTGGATTTGTTTGCTTGTTGAGTTTTCCATGATCCATCTTCCTTGTTGATCTATCTTCCTTGATCTCCTCATCCAATGGATTTCTCTCTCATAATTTGCTCCATCTTTTCTTCTTATTTAGCCACTTCGACCTGATCTCAGTAAGAAATTCTTCCGTGCAGTTCAGGTTTCACCTTTTATTCCATAACATTCACTTTCTTTCCTAACCAAGGGCCAACAAGAATATACTGAACCTAGTTGTAGATCTAAAATAATTTTTACATATGAAATGTTGGGTATGCATGTAGACTCAGATGGTGCATTCATTGATAATAAAGAAGAGTATGGATCTTCTACATCTTCATCCAATTATTTACCTGAAAACAATGTAGACTCTGATGGTATTTCAGAATCCATGAGTCAATTTGAATAAGTGTATGAAAAAATTTATGTATTTTTTATCCATATGATGTTTATATGGTAACTATATACGAGTGTTTAACTTACATATGATCTTACATGAAGTTATGAATCATTTCTATGTTTTATGAATTATATGTTTTGATTATGGAGAATATAATAAAATTTATGAGCTCATATGTTTTGAATGTGGAAAATACAACAATACTTTTAATAAATAATTTAGGTTTCATTCAATGTAATTTGTAATGACTTTTTTTTATTAAAAGTAAAAAAATATTTCAAAGTGATGTTGAATTTTTAAAGTATGGGGTGATATTTTCATGGCATTATGTATTACCTTGTGCTTCGAGTGATAAACTAAGATTTAAAAAGTAAACATTTAAGGGTTGATTTTATGATTTTTTTTACAATAGTGATGATTTCTTGTACCACTTTAAAAAAAAATTGCCATTTTAATACCCCAATTTTAGCATGGGTGCTACTAGTAGCAGTACTTTTCAATTTGATGGTTGATTTTGAGGTTTTGGTTTTAATGGTACCAACTGTTAAAAATAAGATTTCAAATGATCTATAAGTTTAATGTTTAGAAAAAAACATTTTGTTTTAGGTAACATCACCTTTTGATTTTGGTGTTGATTTTAAGGTTTTTCTGAGAAACTATATGAGTTGTACAGGCTATGCTTGAAAAAAGTTGTAATTCTAACCCAGTTAGAAAAAATTGTGTTGATAGTAGCACCAGTTTTTGATTTGGGGGATTATTTTTATGTTTTTAATAAAAAAATATGGGTTTTTAGGGATAGATTTCTTTTTTGAGGTCACATTTCTTGTTAAGTCGATAACTTTGTTTATGCACAGACTCTTGAGTTCTCCTAAAAGTTATTTCTCTGTAGATCTATAAGTTTATGGTTGGGAAAGGTAATATCTTATTTCTTAGATTCTACAGATTCTATGAGCTTTGGTTGTTGTTGCAAGACTTTTCTTGATCTAATATTAATTTCTTTTACTTCCAAAGAATAAGTCTTATAAGTTGTTTCATTATTGTACACAGGTTGAACTTGCTTGTTATTCAGATTTGGAATAGGTTGAGCAGGTAGTTGAGGTTCTTTATGAGGAACACTATTTTGAGTAGTTTTATTGGTTTGAGGAGGAGGAGGAACTAATGTAGGTTACTGAAAATTATGTGGCCTCCATTCTTGTGGAGGTTGACTCCACTAGGGGTTTTGATTTTGTGGCATGTTAGGAAATGATTGGTATGGAGGAAGAATTAGTGGTACTTGATAATGCCAAGGATTTGGATTCTTCCAAGGAGATGTATTGGGATTATACCATGGTTGAGAATAAATTTGAGTATTATATGCACCAAAATTTTGATCAGGTTGAAGTTCAAACCTGTTGGGAAGGGTTTTGGTGCTCCAAGATCTCTCTGATTGATGAAGTATAGTGATTCCACATTCTCCTCTACTCCTCGAAATGTAGTTTTCAATCCTGGAAAAGAAGGACATTTATTTGTTGGATGATTTTGTTCACAAATACCACAAACATCTATAAGTTCTAAAGGGAGTTAATTTCTAGGATGATTTTTAGTTCATTTAGGGAAATAGATAGAAAATTTTTTCTATGTTTCCTCCTATTTATTTTTTATCTGCAAAGTATCCATTTTCATGGATAAATAATGCAATATATCAGTTTTCATATCTTTTATTAACCCTCCTAATTCATTTTTTATATGAGTTTTAGGGTTAGAAGATTGAGGTACCAAAACTCTACTACTTCGACCTTTCTTTCTTGAGGATCTTGAATGGTTTTTGAATATTCTCTTGATATCATCATAGTCCAATTGATAGATATCTCCATTGGATAGGATATTCAATGTTTCCATGATATCCTCTCTTTCTCCTTTGAGAAAGAAAATCTTGAGTGAGTCTCCATCCAGAGTACATTTTTGAGCTCTTTTGTAGATTAGCTTAAATCTCTCTTCAAAGTCTTCTAGAGATTCATTAGGGCCTTAGGTCATTCTGAAGATCTCATCCATTGTGTCCCTTACTCTACAATAGTATCTATATTTTTCACTGAAAGTATTTTTCATTTTATCCCAAGTTGTGATACTATATACCTCCAGGCTCATGAACCATCTTAGAGTTGAATCCTTGTGGTGAGAATTATCCCCCTACAGACAGCGGACATGTTGAGTTCCCCTCACTTGGGTTTCCTACAAGGGAGATAGCCTCTAAAAAATGGACATTAAAATCCTCCTAACTGACTATTCTATTTTGTTGTGGGAGGGTTGAGAGAGAAGGGGAGAAGGTATGTGCACCTGATTTCTAACATTTGTCCCCGTCGCTCTAATGGTTGAGCTATGATCCAAGCAGCTCCCTCACAAAGTCAAACCTGGAAGACCGAAGAAACCTTCTCCTACTAATATCTATGATTAGGTAATATAAACCCTACCTATTGATAACTTACACAAAGTGATCATATAAATAATAAATGAAGAATAAAGTATAAGAGAAATCTGTCAAGTTCTTGTATTCAATGAAAATCAAGAAGTTTACAACCTAATGATGTTGCAATCCTCCAAGTTATTTATTTATCCCTTGAAAATGAATCCAAATTAAATTATTCACGTAAACAAAGGCTTGGCACTCCTTGACAAGATCATAAGTTTGGTATCCTTCTTTTCCATCCCCCTCTCACTCTGAAATGGCCTGGTTATATAGATGTAAAAAGGGTTAACCACTAGGGTAAATCAAGAAAATGGTTGAGGATAAGGTGGATTAGGTTATGATTTGATTTATCTTCATGATTATTCTTTCTCCTAAGATATGGTAGAAGGAGGCTCGAATCATATCTTGATGAAAACAAGAAAACAAGCAAAGAACCATCCACAAAGTCCTTGAAAGATGCCCCTAGATTCATGGGATTTGACCAAATATGCATGGTCGTTCCCCTAAAAGGGAAGCCAAAGTGACTTGGTCATCCCCATAACATGTTTTCAAGGGGATGGTCTCTCCCCCAGAGTGAAAATGGGAGTGACCATGGTCAAATTGAGCCAGGACTAAGTGAAAAGGGCCAAATTTGCAGGATTTAAAGGTATCTTCTTCTTATTTATGCTCAAGGGGATGTAATGGAGCATTCATGCATGGTGTTGAGGTGGAAAAAATAAGGAAAATTGTGAAAAATAAGGTACGACACTTAGTATAATGGACCATGGAATTTTCAACACTAACGTCACCCAAAAAAGTGAAGTGTGACACATAGCAAAGTGAATTGCGACACTTTATGACAGTTAGAAAAGGGTGACAAAATGATGTATAAAATATTACCCCCAAAGTGTGAGATAAAAAGAGAAATTATGGCTGAAACACTTTGTAATAATGTGGAGTAAAGGGATTGAATTTAGAAGAATTGTCAGAAAATAAAGCAAACATCCATCAATATACATATATCATCCTCGAGGTAGGCATTCTGATACTTGGAATCATCTAACTCAAAGCATGGTCATCAACCAATACAATGTGGATCCATGAAAGTATTGACTAATGATATGGACACCGAACATACAATGTCGATCCATATCTAGATGGCTCGATCAAAATGTAGCTACAAGATTGTACAGAGTGGAGCTACAACATGATAGAACATAGCCACAAACCAATACAACATAGATATATGTCACAATATATACCACAAATTCATAATCTCCATCGTAGCCTCAGGAAAGAAGATAACAAAAAATGAGTGTTTAATGGATAGTCACCCAAGGTCTTCTATCTTGATCCCAAATAGTATGAATCTAGCCATGCGATTAGAGGTCTTGGCATCAACCATGGTAGAAACTATTTGATTACCAGTCAATGATGTATACCGTTAACAAGCGTGAGGGAAATCACCAATGATGAAAATTACTCCTGAGGTACTCTGAGTACATTCCATAAAATGTGAATATATGGTATGATGCCAAACATTCATGGAATCAATCGATCAGGGGTCAATGATGTAAAAACCACTATAGAGAGTGAGGAAACATGCCATTGATGCATTCCAACTCCAAGTTATTGATTGGTTTCTAAGTCTAATTCTTGGATAATGTGCTAATGTCGACAAAAATAGACTCGTCGAAGGAGTTCCATGATGTATTCCCCATCATCGACACAAAATAAGTAAGGATAGTGATGAATAGTGATGGATCAAATGATGGTGAATTGACACAGGGGTGAAAATGCAGATGTTGACTTCCCTTGAACATATGGCGGCACAAACAATGACTTGGAAGAATTGACTCAACAAAGCATGAAGAACGAGTATGATTATGTGATGAAAACCAATGCATATCTTCTAAGGAGTCGAAAGAGTATGATGACACATGGAATGAGACAAAACCAATGGATCTATTCAAAGGAGTTGAAAGAGTATGAAGACACATGGAATGATACGACAACCAAGGGTTCTCTTATGAAGGATAAGAGTATGATGACACATGGGATTCAAAAAAGTGCCATGTCCAAGGGAGACATAAAGCTTCCATAAAATGAAATACTTGACCCACTTCTCAAAATTCCCCCCAACCCAGATAGGTGAGTACCTCTTTGTTTTTTAGTGAGCCTGAGGATGATAACAAATGCTTGGTTAACTCATCTTCGATGAGTCCCATATTCACATGTTTAACAAACCTGAAGAAGGAAGGGTTCGATCCCATATGGTTCCTTCCTTGTGTATATTTTACGAGCTGAAGGAAAGAAAAATTGATAGTCTTTTCATATTTAGAGAGTCGGAAAAGATTCGATAAAGAAGACTCAACAACAGACCTTTTTGTAAAATTAGTCCCCAGGTTCCGAAAAATTATAAAATGATACCTAGGAGAACTCTTTTAATCATGCTTGAATATAATATTCCTTTTTCGTAATTAGTCTAAAGAGTATAAAAAAGGGGTAAATTATCACTTGAAAGATGCCCTTTCTAACCTTTTAATGAGTGTGAAAGGAAACAAGCTCACTCAACAATCTTTTCAAGTTTAGAGAGTTTGAAAAGAGACTAAAGGAGACTCCAATGATTTCATTTTTCATATACATTTTAAGATTCCGAGAAAGAGATAAAAGTATACTCAATAAATTATTCTCATGTATTAATGAGCACGAGAAAGAAAAAAAAACTAAGCTTGGTAATTTATTCTCATGTGTTTACAAGCATGAGAAAGAACAAATACTAAGCTTGTTCTAGAGAACAATACTACGTTATGATGGGGATGACCCTCAAATGAGGATCAGTCCTAGCAGTGTGTCTCTCTAGAGGTTTTTTTCCCCTATATTGCATGGCATAAGCTAGTGAATTTTCTCCAACGTGATGCCCAAAGGCTAGAGACCTGCCCCCCAATCATCATTTCCTTCGGTGACTTTTTTTCTTTAACCATTTAGGCGACCAGTTAATAATGGGAACATTTTCACTAAGTGAAGGAAAAAAAGGTTCAAATACACGATCTAGAGTTAGACTCAATTTGAATGGAGGGGGGTCAGTTTCATGTTTTAACAAACTTGACAGAGACAATGAACTATGCTCATCGAGACTAGGTACTACCAAAGAATCAGATATTCTATGGATTGCCACACCTGAGTAGAAATCATATTTAATGTGCAAACCTGCAAGATGTAAAGAGCAGGTAAATAAAAAACACCCATGAGTGAGGAATCCTTAAGGAGACATGCCCCTACACTCTCAAGACTATATTGCCCTAGAAAAGGGAGATCATTTGTCACAACATTGTGGAGATCCATATTTATATAGTCTAGTTGGTCGACAGTGATAATTTTTCCTTGACGGGAAAATTGTAAGACATGAAACATTGTATATGTGACGACAAACATCACATAGAACCAAATACAAACAAGTAACAAATTGTAATCCAGGGGTGCATCAACTATTTTTATATTGATCTAAACAGTCTTACCCTTCAATGTCATAGCGAAATATTGCAAGAGTCCATGAGTTTGGAAATCAGGTCCATCAAACCCTTTCAAGGTGGTCGGTGATGAGATAAGCTTAGGATAACCTAGGGCTCTCCAACAAGGAAAATACATGACATAGGTGGATGTTATCAAATAAATCGGTAGTTACAGACACTAATTGATCTCCCTAGATCCACCTAGATCTAGAACAAAACACACTAGAACATGACGCTTTCCTTAAGTTTTAAATATTGAATTTACTAACTAAAGAGGGATAGGTGACATACCATTTAAACGCCACTTCCTCTCGCCATCTCCATCCTAGATCCATTCCAACGCTCATACAATGATGATCCTGCAAAAGAATGCAACCAAGCAAAGTAATAGTAATAGCATAAACTCAATATAAACCTATGTATGTGATCAAGGAATCATACAATAAAACACAACAAGATTTGTAGGACAGAATCATATTACTGTATCATTTTAAATGTGAAAGAGAGATTACAACCATGGACTTTATGTCATAAGGTCCCTTCCAACTGTCCTTTGTTCCCCACACACTTCCACTCCAAAAATTATGAGAGAATAGATCTAATAATATTCACAATCTATCTTGACAAAGTGGCTCATCTAGCCAAGCTAAAGCTCAAAAGCTAATCTCATCCAAGCCAATCCCAAAAGCTCCAAAGATAACCTTCTCCATGAGAGCTCCACTCCTTTTATAAGTTGAAGAGGATAAGGTGAGGAGGTTAGGATAATCCCACTAAATCATGAAAGCGAGTAAGATCCAAACCATTCAGATGCCACCTCACCATGGAAGTTTCTCCTTCTAGAAGCATCTAAAAGATGCTCTTTTTTCCATGTATGATCATTCTCGCACCCTACCTAATAAGCAACCTGCGAACCTCTCACAACCCATCTATGGTGCATCCTGTGAGAATCATGCATTCTCACACCCTGCCTATATAGAAACCTGCAAGCATCCTCTTTAATAGGGTTTTTACAAAGGAAAATGCAACTTCTTTTCTCAGGAAAATTTCTTCTCTCTTCTTTCTTCAGGAACTTAGGCCACTTACCCCTCTGAAGGAAACAAATAGGTTTACATCATTAATGGTCAAAGCGATGAAAAAAATAATGTGTAACAGAGATCCCTCCAAAGTATGAAGGCAGAACAGAGTGATAGCTAAAATACTTTGTCGAGCGTGTGTAGGGAACAAGGAACAGTCGGTCGGAAACCTGCCAACAAACAAGGAAATATAGTACAATAATATATCATCGCTGAGGTAGACATTCCCATACTTAGAATACAAATGACTCAGAGCATAAATGTCGACATGTAAATATCCATGTCAATTAAGACAAGGTCATGGCCACCAAACATACACCGTGGATCCATGCCATTATGAATCAAATCTGAACATAGCCACCAAAAATACATTGTGGATCTATGTTAAAGTTTCAAATTTGAACATAGCCACCAGACATACAATGTGGATCTATGCAACAACACACTGAATATACTCCAATGCAACCTGGATCTTTCAGAAAATATCCAGGGTCTTCATCTCCACCACTCTATAGTACGAATCTAACCATGTGAATACATGTGTTGAAGTCAAACATGGTAGAAACCACTTGATTACTGGTCATTAGTG
>JASDQU011401160.1:63945-89486 GCA_032191745.1 Picea mariana
AGGAAAAGACTCATCATAGGAGGGCCTTAATGTATCCCCCATCAATGACACGAAACAAGTAACAAGATTTGATGTAGATCAGAGTAACAAGTGATTCAGGACTGACTCAGGGATGGCTGACGCAATAGAAGGCTTAAGGAATTCATAAATGGCTGATGCAATAGAAGGATTTATGGGTTGAACTTATTTTTTGAACATATTGATGACACGGCAACTGTCTTGGAAACATTGACTCAACAACATGGATCATAGACCAATTTGTAATCTTATAAGGAGTATGATCAAGAGATGAGTGGATTTTCCAACCTATACACAAGGCGAGTGAAAGGGTGTCATGTTCAAAAGCGACTCTTCCATGGAATACAGGTTTAGACACATTTCTTTCCCAATTTTTCCCCCACCATTTCTGGCAAGTACCTCTTTATTTTTATGCAAGCTTGAGGAGGATAACATATGCTTGTCAATTTAAGCTCATCTTTCGAACGAGTCCCTCAGAGTATGTTTAACGAACCCTAAGAAGGAGTGGTTCAGTCCCATATGGGCCTTTCAATGTTTGTTTTATGAGTCCAAAGAAATAAAACCATGGGTTTTTCATGTTTAGAGAGTCTAAAAAACAATTAAAGAAAACTCAGGTCCCACATGGGCCTTTCAATGTTTGTTTTATGAGTCCAAAGAAAGAAAACTCGGGGGTTTTTCATGTTTATAGAATCTAAAAAACACTTAAAGATAACTCTATCAGTTCCTTTTTCTTAAAGTAGTCTGATGAGACTAAAAAAGAGAAAAACCATCACTCAACAGATGTTTTCTTCAAATAATTTAACAAGCGTGAAAAGAACAAGATTGCTCGACAATATTTTCATGTTTAGAGAGTCTAAAAAGAGCTTAAAGGGAACTCTGGTGGGTTCCTTTTTTGTATAACCTTTACGAGTCTGAAAAAGTGATAAAAGTACACTCGGTTGCATTCTCACGTATTTACGAGCATGAGAAAGAACAAAGAATAAGATTGGTAACTTATTCTCATGTATTTACGAGCATGAGAAAGAACAAAGACTCAGCTCGGGATTGTTTTCATTTTTACGCAAACTTTAAAACAAAACAAAACTATGCTTGGACCTAGTTTCATTTTTACACAAGTTTGAACCAAAGGACACTATGCTTGAGGTATGTGGCTTCATTTTTACAAAAGCTTGAACCATAGAAAACTATGCTTGCGACTTCCCAATGCATAACACAGGGATGGTTGGTACTTAGCCCCCAGCTTAAGAAGCTAGCAGTTTAACTTCAGCATGAAGTCCAGATTTCGAAGCCAAATGCCCCCCAAGATTCATTTCATCCAACTGCAAAGGTGAATGAAATGAAGCTTCAAATACTAGACGAGGGACTTGACTTGAATAGAGAGGGGGAAAACTATTTATTTTTTAATGAGCTTGAAAGAGAAACAAGAACTATGCTCGTAACCTCTGTTTCATTTTTTAACGAGGTTTCCATAAAGATGAAAAAACTATCCTCGTAAGTGGTTTCATTTTTTAACGAGCTTGAAATCCGAAAACCATGCTCAAAGACCTATTTTTCATTTTTTAACGAGGTTGCCTCAGAGATGAAAAAACTATCCTTGGAGTCTCTCTTCTTAATCATGGATTCCAAGAGGACAATTCTCTGGAATGACACCATGTCAAGGGACAAAACTCGATCATGGCTTCTAAGAGGTCTTCACTAGAAGGAAGAAACACACTTTGGAAGGACACCATGTCAAGGGTCACGACATGAGTAAAGAGATCAGGCTCTAACAACCTTATCGAAGAGATCACCATGTGAACTACTGGATCTAAGTTATCATAAGTTGAAGCCATGGGTGACAATGCCACATAATTGACCTGTGGCGGGGATGATACCGTCTACATATAAGAACCATTTAGGGATGAAATCTAGTCGGGGTCAATGAATGAAAGTTGATCAACAGTCACAACTCGTCCATCGTGAGGGAATGATATCACACAAAAAAGAGTAGACACAATAGCTTTCATGGCATAGACATAATCTTGCCCAAGGAGTAAAAAAAAATCCAAGGGGTCTTGGACTACCATGACATCAGTGAAGATAGTTTTCCCTCCCAAAGTTACAGGAAACTGAGGAAGGGTCCCTAAAGGTTTATTGGTTCTTCTGTTAAAATCTAATAGATTCTATGTAACCGAGGTAAGTGGGGGACAACCCAAAGCTTGCCAAGAAAAAGAGGACAAAATACTAACAGACGCACCATCATCGATCAACGTCTGAGGAACGTCCCGAACAAAAAATTGCACTATAATCTAGAAAGTAATGTGAGAGGGAAGATGAGGTCCAGTTAGCACACCCTAATCAAAATGGATGGACTCATTACCTGGAGGGGGATCCATGGGAGAAGGAGGAATACCCACTGGCATGGTAGATTCTGTATCAACAAGAAAAACATGGGCAGTATCGGGTTTACTCTCTAGAGGGAGAGTAGGATCAACCGATGGAGAGATTAGATCGACCACTTGGGTTTCATTCTCCAAGGGGAGAATGGGGTCGATAGGTAGAAATGGATCGACCTCTTGGGTTTCAGTCTCTAACGGGAGAGTGGGATCGACCGAGGATGGGATCGTATCAACAACTTTGTTAACACTCTCTAAAGGGAGAGTGGGATTGATCGAGGATGGGATAGGAATGACCACTTTTTCAACTATTTCAATTAAGGATGTGACCATATTGACCACTTGATAAACCGTACTGATCGATAGGGGAACCAGATTGATCATTCCATCAACTATAGGTGGTTTGAGAGAAGTCTTGTGATAAGAAGCTGGAAGTTGAGGCTATGAAACAGTCATGTCTTCCAATAATTTTGAGGCTTTGTCCATACGAGGGAAAATATGAGTTAGATGATGCCCTTTGCATAACATACATGGGAACTTGGCTCTACTTTTCTTCTTCCCAACTATATTGTGACTAGTCAATGGGAAGTCATCAACATGTTGTTCAGAGGCTAACAACATGGGTTGGCGAGGATGTGTAGACCATGCTTCTATAATCTTGGATAGACCAGGGAAATCCTTAAGAATATGGTTGCCCTTACAAAGCCTAGAAAGGTACTTGGGTTTACGAGTTGTTTTGGTGATTTTGACATCATCAACACTCCCATCATGGTTAACAATAATTGGTTCCTTTACAACATGTTTGACAGTGGTTGGATATTTTGACCCTTGTTTATCTTTCTTCTTCTTAATCTTTCTTTTCTTCTTCTTCGTATTCACCAGGTTACTAGATTCAAAACTTTCACTCGATGAAGAAGATGAAATAGAAGGAAACCTTGCAAGTGAAGAAGGTGAAGAAGAAATTATTGGTGAAGAAGGTGAAGGATCAACATGAGGTTGATGCTCTTGGGGGGAAGTGCTTGTGACTGAAGCACTTACCGCATTCGGGATTACCTAAGTGGAAAACAACCATACTGGTAATCCAATTGTGAGACCCGGAAGGCTCAAAGTAGCGATGTGAGGAGCTCCAATGTTTCCATAAGAAGGAAAAACAAAAGGTTCCCCTAAAGCAGGGGTTCCTTCATTGGTCATTTAGGGAACTGATTCCATTAAAACAAAGATCCAACCTAGAATCTTCTAGGGAAAACAAACAAAACGCACTAAAAATCTAGTAAGCAAGCAAGCAAACAGAAACCTTCTCGCAATGATCTCACTAGTTAGTGATGAAATACAACGTCGTGAGAACAAATTAAGAAGGGGATGAGATAGAGCAAGTGGAAAAGTTACATTGAGGACCTACTTAATGGACTTACACCCTAGTGAAAGCTCCCACACATAATCATGGGTATACCCTCCAAGGAGCCCGAGTGAGTTTGGCCAACGTCGATTCTAGGTACCATGAAGACTTGCCCCTCCACAGTCACCTCGTGTAAAGAACCTAGAGAGATAGGTCACTAAGGTTACCAATTACTACAGTGATGCCTGGGAAAACAGTCGACAGTCTGATCCACGCGCAAAGGCAGGGTATCTAGCCCGAAATCAACTCGAAATGCTTCCAGTCATAATTGTGGGTATACCTTCAAGTGACCCCCATAATACGTGCAATCTCTACACTAAGACCAACAAGTAAGGGTGAGTAACTCTGCCAGTCTTAATGCGACCTCGTGATTGACCCTTGTGTGAGAAGGGCTTCCTAGGAAAAAATGTAGTAAGTGGATTTAAGTCTCCCTATCACAAGATACTATGTTTGTTTGCAGCTTTGGAAAGTTATCTTTCACACCTATTCCAAAGCCCTAAAACTAATCTAATGTAGGTTTTCTACCGGAAAATATAAAAATGTCTAATCAATTTTTATAAGAACTTTATTTTATGGTTGTTGTTACTCAATAGGAAAATGGCGTGAACAATATGGTGTTTTGACTAACTCAAAATTTATGCAAAGAGATGAAGATGCAATCTTTTCATTTCGATGAAATCTATGCTATGAGAAGGAGAAAACATTTATCATTCCCAGATGCACAATGTCCCAAAATTTATTAAACTCATCAATATCAAGATTCTAAAGAAATGAAAAAAAGGTACTGTACATCAAAAGATGCCAAGAATCATGCAATTTCGCTACTTCAAATGCAAGGATGCCCCCAATCTAATATAAAGAAAGAAATTAAATCTCTTTGTTTCAAAAATTTCACTAAAAACAATAACGAACTTTATTAAAACAAAGAAACTCAAACTAAAAGTTTTCTTTTAAAGCAAACTATTCAGAATAAATCTGATCTTTCCTTAAACAATTCTAAAGAAAAAACATACTTTGTAATTGAAAGACACTCAAAGAAAGAGACTAATCCTTCAAAACCAAACAAAGAAAATATGGCTAAAAGAAACTCAAAGAATGTCAAGCAGACTGTAAACAGATCAATATAGGCTCCAAAATTTTAATCCAGCTGATCAGAGCAAAACTCGGCATAAAAAAGACAGGAAGACCTAATCCAAAACTTTTACAAATGAGTTTGCAACCTAGTAGTGGGGTACAGTGTGAGAATTAGGGATTCTCACAGTCTAGATAGAGGCAGGGTGTGAGAAGGTCGTATTGAACTGAACACTAGGGTGTGAACATCATTGATTCTCGTAGGCCACAGAGAGGTACAGTGTGAGAAGGTTTGTAATCAAGAAAAATTTGGAAAAAGGACAAAAAATTTGAGTGAAATTTCAGATCCAGAGAGTCTGGATGGATCTCCCACAGACTCAGAGACCATACATCAAGCAATCAAAGCAAGGGAAACTAGGAAACAATCTGTTCCCTAGTGGAGTCACCAATTTTGTTATCAGATAAATCGATAGGTGCGGACACTAACTGATCTCCCTAGATCCACCTAGATCTAGAACAAAACACACCATAACATGACACTTTCCTTAAGTTTTAAATATTTAATTTACTAACTAAAGAGGGATAGGTGACATACCGTTTGAATTTCACTTCCTCTCGCCATTGCCATCCTAGCTTCGTTCCAATGCTCATACAATGATGATCCTGCAAAAGAACGCAACCAACCAAAGTGATAGTAATATCATAAACTCAATATAAACCTATGTATGTGATCAAGGAATCATACAATAAAACACAATAAGATTTATAGTAAAGAATCATATTACTGTATCATATTAAATGTGAAAGAGAGATTACAACCATGGCCTTGATGTCATAAGGTCCCTTCCAACTGTCCTTTGCTCCCCACACACTTCCACTCCAAGAATTCTAAGAGCATAGATCTGATAATATTCACAATCTATCTTGACAAAGTGGCTCATCTAGCCAAGCTAAAGGTCAAAAGATAATCTCATCCAAGCCAATCCAAAAAGCTCCAAAACTAACCTTCTCCATGAGAGCTCCTCTCCTTTTATAAGTTGAAGAGGATAAGGTGAGGAGGTTAGGATGATCCCACTAATTCATGAAAGTGAGTAAGATCCAAACCATTCGTATGCCACCTCACCATGGAAGTTTCTCCTTCTAGAAGCATCGAGAAGATGCTCATTTTTTCCACGTATGAGCATTCTCGTAGCCTACCTATAGAGCAACCTATGAACCTCTCGCAACCCAACTATGGTGCAGCCTATGAGAATCAAGCATTCTCGCACCCTTCCTATATAGCAACCTGCGAACATCCTCTTTAATAGGGTTTTTACAAAGGAAAATGCAACTTCTTTTCTCAGGAAATGTTCTTCTCTCTTCTTTCTTCAAGAACTAAGGCCACTAACCCCTTTGAAGGAAACAGATAGGTTTACATCATTAACAGTCATAGGGATGACAAAAATAATGTGTAATAGTGGAGGATCCCTCATCCAAGATAGTATGATGGATGTTCTTTCCACCAACCCAAACTTGAATTTGGAATGCTAAGTGGTGGGAAAGCCTCTCCTAAGTAATATCTATTGTTAGCACTAGAATTCACCTCTAGATTATGGTAGAGGTAAGCCTAGTACCCATCAGTTTATAAGTCACAATGAATAAAATTAATGGTGGTCTAATGGATGAAAACTCAGGATAATATTTCTCTAACTCATAAAACTAGGTTGGAACGCATAGGCAAGTGAGGTCTTGATCTAACTTTAGCTAGTAATTTGTAGTATAGTGGTGAGTAGGGGGAAGAACTTAAGGAGAATGAAATGTTCTTCCATGGACATCTGGTCTTCCAGTAGCCTAAGGAAGAAAACCTTCAAATATAATATCCTCTTGAATTCAGAACTTCAAGAAACTAAAACTGCTATAACGATAGTACAATTGAACATACATTACAATATAGTCGCAGCAACCTGACTGGATCATCCATGCCCGAGCTCTCAGCATCAGGGGGAAGAGAGAACACAAGAAACTGGTTAAAACTAGTTGTAATATTGTTGTGATCAAACCTCCATCACAAAAACAGAACTACCCTCGATTGGATCCTCCATGCCTGAGTGTTTCAATGCATCAGTTACACAAAAATGAAAGGAAATTGACTTTCATTAAAAAATAAGTCTCAAATACATGTAATAACCAGAGAACTAGAGGCTTTGCTAAAACTTTACAAATCGAGAGCTTAGCTCAAACATCGACCATTACAAAATATAAAAACTGAGTATATATACTCAAAGCAACTCGCCTCCTATAGAAACACACTCCGATCACTACATTCAAGGCTCAGTGTCTACCTCTTCTTCTATCAAGCTGCACCTGCATTCTTCTGTTAGACACGATCTCGGATCGGTATGGCTCTAGCAGGAAAATTCACCCATAGGGGTACCATAGGCTGACCTCTCTAGAACCTCCATGCCTTCCATTTATGTGGTGAAATGAGGTTTCAACCACCTTATTTATTCTCATTAACTGATTTTATTGGGATCAGGATGAGGTTTGATTCCCATGAATGTTCCAGGCGAACTCACAATCCTTTTTAGTCAATTCTAGCACCTTAAGGATACACAGTTATTCTCCTGTAACCAATTTGAGCGCTCCAGCCTTTCGCACAAATTCTTCCTATCACCCCATGCGACCATGGGCCATGATCTTATGCTTATCCCAAAAAAATACCCATACAAATCAACGGTCATATATCCTTCAATCCGATGACCACAATCATCCCCTCGAATAGCTTCAGTCGTCTATCATTCAATTTGGTGCTTGCTTTATTTTAGCCCCAGCTTCCATGTGACCGTGGGATGTGATTGTGGGCCCAAACTTTAGGTGCATCGTGATCTCGTGTTTCCCAAGTTCACAAGGTGATTCATGCCCAAAACCCTGAGTCATGAAATTGCAATCCCTCAGATTGTGTGCCACATGTCCTCTTTGATCGGATGGCCCAGAATAGACCATCGTCCTTTCGGGTCTCAGGATTTTGAGATATGGATGTGCCTTTACGACAAGAACCATGAACTCTCGATTTATGATCCTCTAAAAATCACCAATTTCATATCAATGGCCCTCATCTCTTCACGATCGGACGACCCAGAGATTCCCTTTCGTGAATCGGGAATTCACGATTTTTGTAGAATAATTTATAACATTTAAACTCTCAATTCCTAAGCTCGCTTGATTTGAGTCCCTATTAAACCACTCTTAGTGTTGTGGCCTGTGATAATGAAGACATGGAATACATGACTGGGATTTGGGAAAACAAAGGCTCAGTGGTGGAGATAAAGAGAGAAGTGATTTCCTTTAGAAAATATAGAGAAACTCATGGCCGATATTTCTCAGGCAATTTTGACAAGCAAAACTGGTCGAAAAAAAGGATGAATGCCAATAAAAATAAAAATACACGCCGGGAGGAAAGATCTATGATCGTGTTTGCAAAAGCGGAAAAGACAGGAAAAATAAAAAACTTAGGCATAAAACCACAACACACAAGAACATGACGATATTAAGTGATAAAATTTGGTTCCATAGGGGATGGCATTCTCCCTACGAGATGCCAAGAATACACAGCTCTAGTGCCTTGCTTTGGGTTATGGGGTCTTCTATATAAAAAAAAAATGGTAAAACATGAATGGTATTTACAGTGGTGGAATATCGATTATGGCTTTAAATAAAAAACCTTTTTAGGAAATGACAATTTATAGGGCCACCAAGAACTTCATCTCCCTCCAAATTCCACAACCTATAAGTATTATGTGAAAATGCTTCAGAAATTTTGAAGGGGTCGATCCAAAGGGCTTCAAATTTTCCATGCTTTCGCTTGTTCTATCTGGGTGCATCCCATTTGAGCACCAGATGTCCCAGCTGGAAATCCTCCTTACTTATCTTCCTATCAAATGCCTACTTGATTTTTTGCTGACGGTCATGTGCTCTTCCCATCACCTATTCTCTAGTTTGTTGCACTTCTACCAACTGATGAATCCTTCTGATCATGTTATCAGGTTCTTCCTAGCACTCTTGGAAGAACTTTTCCATAGGCAAGGTAAGATGGGAAGGGAAAACCACTTCAGTCCCATATATAAGTTGGAAAGGAGAGATGCCCAATGACCTCTTTTTCGTCACTCTATCGACCCATAGAGAAAATTTGAGCTTTGAATCCCATGCTTTCTTGTTGTCCTCTATCAATCTTTTTATGATATTTACTAGGATTTTGTTAGAGTATTTCGCTAACCCATTGCCTTGGGGATAATAGGGGGTAGAGTGAATCAATGCAATTTTGAATTTCTCATAGAACTTGATCAATGGTTCAGCTTTGAAATATGTGACGTTGTTAGTGACGATTCTGGTCGGGCAACCAAACCTTACTATGATATCCTCCAGAAAACCAATGATCACCTTATGAGAAGCATTCCTTGTGGGGATATCCTCTATCCACTTGGTGAAATAATCTATTGCAGTCAGGATCCACCTGTGTTGAATGATTGAAGGAGGATGAATCTCCTGGATAAAATCCAGGCCCCGCTGCTGAAAAGTTCCTAAAGCTACCACAAGTTTCAATGGCATAGACTTGAGCTTCTTCTTCCCAGAGAATTTATGACATTTGATACAGGCCCTGAATTTTGAACAGACATCAATAAATAGAGTAGGGCAGTAGTACCCAGTCCTGAGAATTTCATAGGCAGTGGTTTTTAGGAAGTGATGTCCCCCACAAAGGCTGTCATGGAAATCAAATATAATATTCTAGGCCTCTTATGGGTCCAAACATCTCAGAAGTACTCCTAGAGGGCCTTTCCAATACATAACCTTCTCGATAAGGAAATATATGATTTCTTTGATCTTTAAATCTCTTGCCTTTCTCCTTCCCATACCATAAGGGGGTCTTAACTCCTGAAGAAAAAATATAGTATCTTTGTACCGGGCACATTTTTCCAAATGAGGGTTGTCCTGAAGACTTTTATTAGGAGCTTCAGCCTGCTGGTTTTCTAATCAAGTGTTGATGAAGTTAACCCCCAAATATTTACTATTAGATTCAGCCAACAACTTGGCTAAACCTTGGCCTTTAACTAGCTTGGTGGGTTTTATTTCCAGATCAAATTCGAGGATTTTGGAAATCCACTTTCTCCTTCTCCTGTCTATGTCAAGTTGAATAAGAATGTCCTTCAAAGAAGCTAAAGGAACATAGGCAATGATTTTTTAATGCAGAACATAGACTCTAAAAACTTTGAGAGCTTTCACCAAGGCATAGGCTTGCTTCTCCATGATGTCATATTTGATCTCTATATCCCTCAATGCTCTGCTGAAAAAATAAATAGGTTGCTCAATCCCTTCATCATTCTTTTGCAATAAAACAATTGCCACTGTATCAAAGGAAGAAAAGGAAAAAATAAGAAAATCCTTGGAATAATTGGGACTGATTAGCACAGGTGCCTCTGTCAGTGCCTTCTTGATTTGGTTGAAGGATTCTCTGGATTCAACAGTATATTTTACTGTGTTCCCCTTCCTGAGCATGGTTGTCATATGCTTCACCAATTCATCAAAATTCGAAACAAACCTTCTTAAAAAAATGATTTTTCCCAAGAAATATTGGACTTTTTTCCTGGATATCGGGAGTGAAAAATATTGTATTGCTTCAATTCTGCTAGGATCAATCCCGACTCCCTCAGCTGATACAATGTGTCCTAGTAATTTTCCCTCCTTCATGGAAAACAAAGACTTCTTGGGATTTAAGGAGAGACCAAACTTCCTACATTTCAGGAAAACCCTTTTTAAATGCTCACAGTGCTCTTTGTCTAATCTGGAGAAGACTGTAATGTCATCTAGATAGATGACCACAAACTTGTCCCTTTATCCAAAGAAAGTGATATCCGTGGCTCTCTAAAAGTATTCCCCCACGTTCATCAATCCAAAGGGAATTTTGGCATACATGAATGTACCCCAAGGAGTGGTGAAGGTTGTCTTTTCTCTGTCCTCAGGTAGGATCGAGATTTGATTGTATCCCAAAAATTCATCAATCATGGATATCCTTGATGCACAATTTACCCTTTGTAATATGTGTTCCATTTTTGGCAAGGGGTAATTGTCATTCTTTCAGCTCCTGTTCAGGTTCCTGAAATCGACACACAATCTTATTTCCCCACTCTTATTTCTCATTGGGACCAAGTTGGCCATACATTCTGAATATCTTAAAGGTACGATGATCTAGGCATCTAGTAGCTTCTTTACCTCTCTCTCCATGACATGCAACAACACAGGATTAATTTGTCTTAATTTCTTCCTAAATGGTTTGAACTCCTCCTTCAGTGGGATCTTATGCTCAATAATGTTGGTATCATATGTTCTAAGGTCTTTATAGGTCCAAGCGAACACATCAGAAAAAAAATTTAATAACTCAGCATACTCGGTCCTTTGTTTCCTTGACAGGTTGCTTGATAGCTTGATGGATTTTAGATCCTCTTCTGTGTCAATGTTGCATTTGTCTATGTTACCATCATCAATTGGCCTCTAAGCCTTCACTTCCACATCATTACTATAAAATATACTTTCTAAAGGGACTGGTCCCCTCAGAATTTGATTGCTCGGTAACTACATAATATGATGATCAAAAATTTTCTTCAAAAATTCATCATCACATGGGTCACTTTGAGAGTCAAGATCTTCGTCTACGTGTAATGCAGAAAATTCATCAACAGCTTCCAGGAACCTCTTGATCTCGATATCGTCCTAAAATACCTTCTAATGCTTGAGATTGTAAAAAATTGAGGCTCTGTATTTTACTTCTATATCATCCTTGAGCTTGGGTGGCAGAGGGACTCTAAAATTGCTTGATGAAACAAACAAAGAATTAGCCATTGTATTCTCCACTCTTGGAATGAATGAAATGTTGAAAGACGGGAAAAAACTGTCGATGAGGTCCTAGAATTCATTTCTATAACTTTTGAGCCAAGGGTGTTTGGCCTGATACACATTTCTAACCTGCTGGATAATCAACTCAGCATCACCAAAAACTGATATATCTTCAATCCCCATGTCCTCTGCAGCCCTCAATCCCATAATAAGATCTTCATATTCTGCCACATTATTGGTAGTTTCAAACTCTAACTTATATGATAGATATATGGTTTTCTGAGTAGGGGAAACAAAGACCACTCCAACACCAGCTCCTTCTGTAGAAGAGGCTCCATAAAAGAACATTTTCCACACAGAGGTAATTGGAGGAGAATATTCATAGAGAGTAATGGATTTTTTTATCTCAAAAGGAGGCTCAAGGGCATCGGTGAGCTGCAATAAGCTGGATCCTAAATCAGTATCAAGGGAAAAGATAGGATGATTGGTAGGGTTTTCTTTATCACTAATAATGTAGGCCAACTAAGCTTCTTTCTATAGTCTTCTATGCTCCCCTTTGAATACTGGAATGGTATCATATGTGAGGTCCATTTATATTGTTCCGCGAAGTCCTTTTATCCAAGATATTGACAATAGCATGCCAAAATTGGGAGGAACATCAGCTACCACGATATCCATGACAACACTTTTCATGGGTAGCTAGAACAAATTCACCACCAGGTCTTTGATGACCCCAAGACATTGCACTCTCATTGAGTCAAAAGAATATAAATCATGATAATATTTAGTGATTTCTAATCCGATTGCTTCCATGACAATTTTGGGCATGAGATTATGAGATGCTCTAGAGTCCATCAGACAATTATGCAACACCTTATCATGTATATTTAGGGATGTATGTAAGGGAGGGGATGAATCATCTCTACCTTCTACCATAGGAACTAAGATGACTGCGGGATTTTCATCTTGTAGAATCACTGAGTCTGTGGAATGGCATGATGGATTGGGCTGCAACAGTTTAGAGAGGGACCTTTTGAAGTCTTCATGCTTGACTAGCTCTGAAAGGGTTACAGGGATTCTGATTTTCTGAATTTCATGCTCAAAGCGAAAGGAGGAAGGGGGATTCATAATTTCTCTCACCTCCAGGATAGGGTCTTTGACTATTGGTGGGGGATTCTGATCTTTTCTTTTTTTTTTGTTGTTTGTCGCATCTTTATTAGGCTTCTCTGATCTGGAGGGATGATCAAGGACGTCAAAATTCCCTTCTTTATTCTTAGACCAGAGGTTGTATTTGTTGGGACCACTATTTGCCTTCTCCCCTTTACTCAGCTCATTTATTTGGTTATATATGAGGGACTCTTCGTATGCATATTGGGTCAAATGGGGAAATGGGGAGGTGTCTTTGAGACAATGGATTTCAAGATTGATCTCTTCTTACTCCCTTTCCTCGTTAGGAACAAGGTTATTTTGAAGGGGAGTCTGGATCTTCTGATCATTTCTATCTATGTCCCTTATCTCCCTTGGCATAATCTGAGGGGCATTGTTATTCGGCCTCTTGAAGTTTCCTTTGTTATCATCATTTTGGGAAGCTTTATAACCTTGCTTCCCTTCTGATTTCAAATTCTCCATTTCTACAGACAAGGAATTCACCGTCTTGGTCAATTCATCTACTTGGGGGTGATATGTGGAAGAACCAGAGGTTGAGGCCTCAAATCTTCCTCTTCCTCTGTCTCTGTCGGCTTTTCTCCTAAGTCTTTCAATTGCCAATACATTGGACTCTACTTCTAGGGCTGCATATTGCATAAGACCCAAGGAATTAGCTCTTTTTTCCCTCAATAGGAGGCATAAATCTAGGTCAAAGGCACTAGCATACGTGATCTTGGCAAAGGCATATGTAGGCTTTATCTCAGCAGGGATTTTGTCGTACATTTTATTGAATCTGTTGGAGAAATCAGAGATTGATACCCTCTCTTTTATATTTAGTGATCTGAACTCTATGATATAATACATAAAATCCTTCTTCCCCCCCCCCCCACTGCCTCAAGAAAACATCATCTAGAGCTTCAATCCCAGCAATAGATCTAGGGTTCAATCCCCTAAACCACTTCCTAACCTCACCATCAAGGCTCTGGACAAAGACTCTCATCTAGACATCTTCATTTTCATTTTTCATATTGTCTGCATAACTATAAAAGGCATCAAGGTGCTCTTTATCAGTTATGTCTTCCTCTCCAGTGAATTTTGGCATGTATGTTAAGTAACCTCCAGCAGGGAGATCATTCATTGGATGAGGTAGGACTAGAGGGGCATATCTTTCAGCCACTATAGAATCCATTCTATTTCTAGGAGGCTTGGCACCTACCATAGGGATAATGGGTGGCGGAGAAGTAGGAGGGGAAGGGGTTTTGACAGGGGAGATTGAAACTGAGCTCCTGAGAGGAAAAGGAAATAGCATAGGATTTGGAGAAAAATTTAAAGGGCTTGAGGGAGTAGAGGTTTCCTTCCCTGTAAAACTAGTAACTCTAATAGGAGGAGGGGTGACAAAGCCTGGGGTAGGAAAATATTTTAATGGATTAGGCCTAAACCATGGTACGACCTCAGGGGAGAGAGGAGTGACAAACATTTCTCCCTCCAATACCTGACTAGGAGGAGAAAACTCAACAGGAATACTCCCAAAATTTAAAGTTCGGAAAACTCCAGCAGAAGGTATAACAGTAGAATGAGATGTAGAAACTGGAGTTCCTATAGGAGGATAGTAAAAATTATCAGAAATACTTGGTTCAACAGTAGAATTTCCTTCTCAGAGGCCCTTTCCCTTTCTGATAATATTCTTTGGGTCAGCTTCATGTGTTTCTAAAGGTAGTTGTGGAGTAGACCTCAAGTTTCTACCTCTAGATGCCACAGCTGAAACAGTGGAGTCACCAGTGGATTCACATCAATGGATTCACTATAGTGGAGTCACCAGATGCACAACTGCAATATTTGATGTACTAAGTTCTAATGCACTTTCAGAACTAGTAAGCTTTGTCGTTCAATCCCAGGGAAAATCTTCAATTTCGTCCCTGGCAATGGCACCAGAAATTTTAGCACTAGAAGTCGCCTCTAGATTGCGGCAGAGGTAAGCCCAGTACCCATCAGTTTATAAGTCACAATGAATAAAATTAAAGGTGGTCTAATGGACACAAACTCAGGATAATATCTCTCTAACTCAGAAAAATGGGTTGGCAAACATAGGCAAGTGAGGTCTTGATCTAACTTCAGCCAGTAATTTGTAGTGTAATGGTGAGTAGGGGGGAGAACTTAAGGAGAATGAAATGGTTTTCCATGGACATCCGGTCTTCTAGCAGCCTAAGGAAGAAAAGATTCAAACACAAGATCCTATTGAATTCAAAACTTCAAGAAACTGAAATTGCTATAATAGTACTACAATCAAACATACATTACAAGACAGTCACAACAACCAGACTAGATCATCCATGCCCGAGCTCTTAGCATCAGGGGGAAAAGAGAACACAAGAAACTAGTTAAAACTAGTTGTAAGGTCATCGTGATCAAACTTCCATCACAAAAACACAACCACCCTCGATTGGATCCTCCATGCCCGAGTGTTTCAATGCAGTAGTTACACAAATATGAAAGGAAATTGAATTTCATTGGACAAGAAGTCTCAAATACATATAATAACCAGAAAACTAGAGGCTTTTCTAAAACTTTACAAATCAGGAGCTCAACTCAACCATCGACCATTACAAAATATAAAAACTGAGTATATATACTCAAAGAAACTCGCCTCCTATAGAAACATGCTCTGATCACTTCATTTAAGGCTTCACATCTACCTCTTCTTCTGTCAGACCACACATGCATTCTTCTGTCAGACACGATCTCAGATTGGTATGGCTCTGGCAGGGAAATTCACCCATAGGGGTACCATAGGATGAGCGCTCTAGAACCTCCATGCAATCCATTTATGTGGTGAAACAAGGTTTCAACCAACTTCTTTATTCTTGTTAACTGCTTTTATTGGATCAGGATGAGGCCTTATGCCCATGAATGTTCCAGGCGAACTCACAATCATTTTCAGTCAATTCGGGCACCTTGAGCATATGCAGTTATTCTCCTGTAACCAATTCGGGTGCTCCACCCTTTCACACAACTTCTTCCTATCCCCCCATGCGACCACGAGACATGATCTTATGCTTATCCCACAAAAAGACCCATCCAAATCAATGGACAGATCTCCTTCAATCCGATGACCACGATCGTCCCCTCGAACAACTTCAGCCATCTATATTTCAATACAATGCTTACTTTCTTTTGTCCCCAACTTCCATGTGACCATGGGCTGCGATCGTGGGCACAACCTTCAGGCACATCACAATCTCATGTTTCACGACTTCACAAGGTGCTTCATGCCCAAACCCCCGAGTCGGGAAATTGTGATCCCTCAGATCGTGTGTCATGTGTCCTCTTTGATTGGATGACCCAGATCAAACCATCGGCCTTTCGGGTCTTGGGATTTAGGGCTATGGATGTGCCTTTATGAAGAGAACCCCAAACTCTTGATTCCCGATCCTCCGAAAATCACCAATGTTAGATCAATGTCCCTCGGCTCTTCACGATCAAATGACCCAAATCTTCCCTTTTGTGAATCGGGACTTCACGATTTTTTCAGAACAATTTATAACATTTAAACTCTCAATTCTCATGCTCTCTTGATTTGAGTCCCTATTAAACCTCTCTCAGTGCTGCGGCCTATGACAATGAAGACTTGGACGACATGACTGGGATTTGGGAAAACAAAGGCTCAGTGGTGGAGATAAAGAGAGAAGTGATCACCTTTAGAAAAGATAGAGAAACTCATGGACGATATTTCTCAAGTAATTTTGATAGGGAAAATTGGTCGATCAAAAGGATGAATGCCAACAAAAAGAAAAATACACGTCAGGAGGAAAGATCTATTATCGGGTTTGCAAAAGGGGAAAAGATAGGAAAAATCACAGACTTAGGCATAAAACCACAACATGCAAGAACATGACGAGATTAAGTGCTAACACATATTGAACGTGATCATATTCAATGTCTCTGGATCCATAACTCCAACGGATGACAATAGGGTTCTACTTTGACTTGGAAAGTTGTGTAGAACTTTGAGGGATGACATAACACAGGGCACCTACACCAAATATTCAACAATGTTGTAGTTTTGGGTAGCGCGAGCATTTGGATTAAATGTTTCCCTTTGAATTACACTCTGGGGTAGGTGCAACATTGTGTCAGAGGTTGGATTCTCAATATGAAGAGGATTAGAAGATGAGGGAGTAGAACTAGAGGGTTGATCGACAACCTTTCCTTTATTTTGATCACCTGAAGGAGTGTCATAAGTTTTTTCTCGAGATGTCACATTAACTGCCTTAAACATGTACACCTCAGAGGAACTCGTGGAAACATACCCATGGTGGGAATGACATGTGTTTCCCCTTGTAGAGGGGAATGATTTTGTGAAAATATATTTTTCTTGTGAACTGGTTGGGAGGTACCCTTTATAAATTTAGCGACTGCCTCATGATGACAAAAACATTTTCTTGCAGTGTTCTTCCCCACAAATCATATAAGGAAACTTAGGCTTCCTAGTCGGTTGAGTATCAACAATAGTTGGACTATCCTATTGGTTAGAATATTTCTTGGATTTACCCTTGTTTTTATTCTTACCTCCTAGTTGTTGAGATGAAAAGGATTGGACCACATTCACCTCGGAGGTTTGAGTAGGAGTGGAATTATTTTTGGTGTTCGAAATGGAACTTGGTTCTAGAGCAGGTTTTGTTGGATCATTCAAAATTCGAGGAGAATTTTGGATTAGGTAGTAAAGTGTGTCAGAATGGGAGTAGACCAAGTCCAAATACTGCACATGGTTGATAGCATGCACCTCATTAAAAAAAAAATCCATAGCAACATCATGGGTGATGGGAGGAAAGAGAGACTTTGTAAACCAATCCATGAGGATTTGGTCTAGGATGGAAGATTTAATCAACCATCTATGCCATATCCACTTATGAATATGATCGAATATGTGGGTGGAAGAGGATTTTCAGAGTGAGGTCAAAATATCGGTACCAGTCTCATACCGTATAGGCAACTGAAAATGCATTAGAAAAAACATGACAAGATAATTAAAGTCGACAAAGGAGTTACGCAGCAACTCAATATACCATTTCACTGTGACACCTGTAAGTGTTCTCTGAAAAATCCTACGATGGATGGAATCGTCCATCAAAGTGTTAAAACAACACCATAAATGGAAATTCATAAAATGATTGTTAAGATATTCCCCAAGTTTACCATCAAATTTTGAGATGTCAGATGGTAATTTGGCAAGGATGGTGGTCCATAATGGAGCATGTTGGATGGGATTGTTGGTCAAACATGAAAAATATGGAAGATTTAACATAGCCAAGAATGGAATTTTTTGGTTATCCTTTGGATACTTGTGGTAATCATATGGTATGGAACACCAGTAGGGCCGAATCCAATTTGCGGTGAGATGGAAAAGCTAGATGGTCTGCCCATATATGGTCTCTTCCCAGGTTTTCCACCCATGAAAAGGGGTTGTACTGATTGTCTTCCCAAATAAGGTGGTTGTCCTAGTTGTCCACCCATGTGATAGGATGGAACATATGGAAATCCTACATACTGTGACTGACCTAATGGTCCCCACATGTATTGAGGTTGAAGGGACTGTTTTTTTGGAATCACGGGGTTTACATATTGAAAAGGAAAATTTCCTTGCGAAAGAATGTCTTCCAGGTTGGGTTGACCCCACAAAGGGTTAGAAATTATTGGAAATGGATGTCCAAAATATAGGCCAGTAGTAGTAGGGATAGAAGGAAAAGCAAGATCAAAGTGCTCCCAAGCAGGTTGAAGTTACAACCATGTATGTTTCCCCCAATAAAATGTTTCCCTGCAGCCGATGTTTTCCCCCCAATTGAAGGTTGGCCTCCCAATGTAGGGTGTACTAATATATGATCATTAAGATGGATGTTGAGTAGCTTGTGTAATTGTGGTTGTATGAATGACTTGACTATTGGCCATCTTCCTGATGTGATGACCAAGTAAATCACTTGGTGTGTGCATGTCTGGAAATAGTGAAGCAAGAATATTACCCGACCCATGTGCAGAGGAAGATGTATGTGAAAATGGTTGAGTCAGGATTACCTGAGTCACTGATGTTTCTTCTAAACAAGAAGCACCAGCAGTATCAACTACAAGAGTTGTGGAAAAAAATAAATTCCCAAGTCCTTCAAAAAAATAAAAAATCAGTTGGTTCAAGCCAAAAGATGGTATAATGGTTGAACCAGATAGTAAATAGTAAGAAGAATATGCATCAAAATATCTTTTAGGATAGAGGATCAGTGAGTGGTGGGACAAGAGGATCAATAAAAATAGTATTTGTGTAATATTCAATGCTTTCTATGAAGGTTTTGATCGGTTCTTCTACATGATGACCACTTCTAGGAGTGATGATCCTGATTTCAGAAGTGTGATCTTCGATCATTCCTTTGTAAGAAGCATTGGGTTGAGGTTCTAGAATGTTAGGTTCCATACCTTGTATACTATAAAATCTTTGATCCTAAGGCCGACTATGAAAGTAAAAGAAACACACCCCTAATAAAACTAAAGCAATCAACCAAGCAACAGTAGGTTCAAGCATATTTTGAATATGGGATGTCAATTCATCGGTGAACAAATAAGAAGCAGTTACCCCAACCTCCATGTAACATCCCTTCTCATTGCAAGAAACTCTCACTTTCACAAGATCAACCTTCAAGAGTACTGAGAGTATGATACAATGTCTAGCCTAGGTACTATCAGAATCCACCCAATTCACCTCTATAGATACCTAGGAAAGGCCACTAAGGTTACCAACTTGTAGTTAGCCTCCGAGTGGGTACAGTCAAACTTCGAGACCAAACGTATGGGTAGGATATCAAAGTTTGAATCTCTTCAAGAGAACAGAAGACAAGTGGACCGGTAAGACTTCTGAGGACCCCAAACATATTCGAGATTCATGAAGCACTGATACCAAATGAAACCCGTGGTTTCTCAAGAAAAAAACCCCAATATATTCTCTATCTACTACGATTGGTCAAGCTTTGGAGGGGTAATCTTTATTTCTCTTCCTCACACGACCTCGTGTTTATCCCTTGTGTGAGAGGGGGCTCCCAACTATGCTTATATGAAAGTTGGATTTGTACACTCACTAGTGTTCTACAGTTTGTTTAGTAGTATTGGATGATTTAATCACTTTACCTAGTCCAAAGACCCTAATCATGTGCTACTGTTGGTGTGCTGAAACCCAAAAAATGTTCTAGTTCATTTTATTAGTGCGTGATTTATTTTAATGGATGTTTACTCAAAGGGTTCACGGAGATGAAAATGATGATGCGTGAAAGACTCGACTCCAAATAATGAAAAATAATGAGATGTAGTTCATTATTTTTGATGAATTCTATGTATGGGAAGGAGAAGAGTTATATTCTTCTTAACACAAGAAAGAACTCAAAACTATGCAACTATCAATTTTAGGGATCAATGTGATACCAAACAGCCAAGCAAATTTCTGAAAACCAAAATGCACATGCAAAACTAGCTCTTCTTCC
Source organism: Picea mariana (assembly GCA_032191745.1). Taxonomy (NCBI): domain Eukaryota; kingdom Viridiplantae; phylum Streptophyta; class Pinopsida; order Pinales; family Pinaceae; genus Picea; species Picea mariana. The sequence goes on from JASDQU011401160.1 coordinate 84,327, forward strand.
AAATGTGTACCAAAACAAATTCCTAAGGAATGCAAAAAAATTCTTTGTTTGATAATGTATGCAAGGATATATGCATACTTTTCCGCTTCTTGACTTTCAGGATAAATCAAAGAGATCTATGTTCGACAAAAATAAATATGAGGAAAAAATTGATCAAACAAAGTGCACTCAAAAAGATGATAACTGAAAGACAACACATGTGAAATAACTTGTTCAATCAAGGAATAAAAAATTTAAAGTAGAAAGCAGACAATCACTCATAAAGACCCTCAAAACATGAGCAACAAAAATAAGGTTGTGGTAGACGAGAGAGTCCTGATCATCTAGAAAAGTGAGATGTTTCAATGAAGATGAAAGGGCTCACTACCAATCAACCAGTTCAAACTCAAAATAAGGAAACAAAAATGAGTGATAATGTCAATTTCTTAGTCAAGCACAGTCAGAAACAAACTAGGAGTTTATGGGATAAAAGGCTAGGCAAGATCAAACACATAAGCAAGCTGACAAGAGGATGAAAAAGAAAAAAAAGAAAATCTCTTGATAAAAGAGATTATAAATATCATACAAACATATGTAATTGATCACAAAGACTCAAAAAAGAACCTCAAACAATCACAAAGAAACTGAGCAAAATCTAACAAAAAGCATAAAACATGGCTAAAAAAGAAAGCTACTATAGGAGTAAACTCCCCTAGAATGGAAGACAGGGTGACCAAGGGTGAAGCTCAATCCCAAATGGCCTAGAAAAGGGCATCAAAGTCTCTTTGTGGTAGTTAGACAAGGTGCGACTAAGGGGTAATGGACGCTCTGTAGGAGTCCTATAGGCTCAAATTTGGAAAATTTTCAGAAAAAAGTGAGGGTTTGATGGGAGAGAGGGTGACAAACATAGAAGAGGAAAAGTGTGGACAAATTCAAGTGTTAAATGAATATAAACCTAAGAAGAACTAGATGGTTCTCCCTAGTGGAGTCACCAATTTACTACGGTTATAATTATCCCCCTATGAATAGGTTCAGTTCCCCTCACTTGGATTTCCTACAAGTGAGATAACCCCTAACAAATGGATACTAACGTCCTCCTAAATAACTATTTTATATTCTTGTAGGAGGGTTGAGAGAGAAGGGGAGAAGGTATGTGCACTTGATTTCTAAATTTTTTCTAGCCACACCAATGGTTGAGCTATGATCCAAGCAGCTCCCTCACTAAGTCAAACCTACAAGAACAGATAAACCTTCTCCTACTACTATCTATGATTAGGTAATAGGAACCCTACCTATTGAAAACTTACATAAAGTGATCAGATAAATAAGAAATGAACAAGAAAGTATAAGAGAAATAGGCCAAGTTCTTATATTCAATGAAAAGTAAGAATTTTACAACCCGATGATGCTACAATCCTCCAAGATTCTTTCTTCAGCACTTGAACACAAATCCAGCTCAACTTCTTCACATAAACAAAGGTTTGGCATTCTTGACAAGATCATAAGTTTGGTATCCTTATTTTCCATCGCCCTCTCACTCTGAAATGGCCTAGTTATATAGATGCAAAAAGGATTAACCACTAGGGTAAATTAGAAATGTGGTTTATGATAAGGTGGATTAGTTTAGTATTTTAGTTATATTCATAGTTATTATTTCTCCCAAGATAGGATAGAAGGATGCTCAAATCATATCTTGATGAAAACAAGAAAAAAAATCCAAGAACCATACAGAAAGTCCTCAAAATATGCCCCTAGATTCATGGGATTTGACCAAATCTGCATGGTCACTCCCCTAGAAGGGAAGACAAAGGGACTTGGTCACCCCCTAACATTGTTTCGGTATGTTCATTCCCCTAGAGTGAAAATGGGAGTGACCATAATCAAACAAAACCAAGACTAGGTGAAAAAGGCCAAATTGTCAAGCTTTAAAGGTGTCTTCTTCTTCTTGATTCTCAAGGGGATGTAATGGATCATTCATGCATGGTGTTGAGGTGGAAACACTTAGGAAAATTTTGACAAAAAAGGTACAAAACTTATCATAATGGACCATGGCATTTGTGACACTAACGTCACTGAGAAAAGTGAAGTGTGACACTTAGCAAAGTGAAGTGTGAAACTTTACAACACTTAGCAAAGGGTGACAAAATGGTGTATAACAATCCTTCAAGTTAGAAGTAAAATGTTTGAGCTTCTAATCATTAGTAGTATAATCATATGTTCTGCATATAACTACAAACTCAAACAAGAAAGTGTCAGGATCTTAAGAAACAAGTCCATGAAGATGACGTAAGGAAGAAGGACTAATATTTTTCATCTTGGTATCTCCATTGGATTCATGAATGGGAAAATCTGATATTTCTACCATCTCTTCTTCACCAGCCATGGCATAAGGTGGGGGATATTGTCCTTCATATTAAATATTTTCAAATTTTCTAGCTTCCCTTTCCAAGAAACTTTCAAGTGTTTTAGGGCCAATATCTAGATTGCTTGGACCTATTTTTGGGGTGGGGTTTTTGGTAAAAAAATTCCTTTCCTATATCTAGGTCTAGTCATTCATGAAATTAAAGAAAGTAAATTTTTTTTTTCTTTTTATATATATAATGAAAAATAGTGTGACAAGGAGATAATATTACTCACTCGAAGTGAAAGCACTAGGTATTTTACACTACAAAGATTCTATAGTGATGATGGCCTTGTGACTGAGGTATCTTTTTTACTTCTCCAAGTCACACTAGAAAAAAAAAAAAGGAAAATGATATGCAGACTTTAGAACCTCCTTGACAATAGTGCCAAAAAGTGATAGGCCTTGTAATAACATCAATAACACTAATGTATCCTTAACTCTTCCCTCACTTTTTAAATCCAATGTTTCTACAAAATTGAGAGATGTTGTGTAATGTATATGAAGTATGCATTGACAGTAGTATAGTTCTGATATTGATCAAGGTTTGAAATGCATAAAGAGGTGCAGGAAATTGAAATGACAGAAAGAAGCTTTAAACTATTGCTTGAATGAAAAGCACACTAATTTGTAAGATTAAGTAATCTAGATTTGAGAAAAATGAATTTAATATAATGGCTTGAAATAAAGCATACTAAACCATGAAAACAGAATTGAATGAAAAATATGATTATTTCTAGTGTATAAAATGAAATTGTAATTAAATAAGCTAAACTAATGCATGGACTAAATGAGCTATTTTATGTCTAACGCTTGGATCAAAAGTAAACCCTGTGTCTCTTTATTGTTTGTTTCTATTTTCATGAAAAGAAGATGAAGCTAAATTGAAATCTAGAGCTAAAATAGTCCTATAGGAAGTTTCTATAGGAATTGTAGCAATCCTACAGGAAGCTAAAAAGAATCCTAGAAAGATAGTGTGAGTCTTCTAAAGCATCAACAAAGATAGACTAAAATAAAATGAGGTAGAACTGAGGCTCATAGATTTGAGATGACACCCAAGATCATCCCAATAGGTTGTTGACTCTTTCTACATGATACCTACTGAAACTAACCAGATAATGATATACTAATAGAAATTAGAATTAATCATGCATAACTATGGTAGATTTCAAAAGGAAATGAAATGATAATTAATAAATAATTATCATGCAAGAAAAAGGAAATTGCAACAAGGTACTTGAGACCTATTGAGTGGGCCCTACCCAAGAAGCATAATGAACCTTGAGAAAACTATAATAATATGAAAACAATGCCATATTTATTCCATCAACAACAATAGTACATCAAGAGAAAAATCTCTAAGTTCCAAGAAAATTCTTCAGAGAAAACTCTTAATACAATACTATCAACAAACTACCCCCCTTATTCCTAGGATAAAGGTCTATATATAATCTTGAGAAATCGACCTCTTTGTTGGAGTTGAGAAGAAAGATGGGGAAATAAGGGATATCAGTCAATCCCATTTAGATCTCAAATTGTTGTTGGTCAGGAGTGGATATTAATGAACAAAGAGCACTCTAGAGGTAGGTGGGGACAAGGTCCCTTGATTCTTGGCCGATAGTTCTTTTAGGGAGACAAAATACCTTGGTTCTAGGAGTCAATGCCCTTTGGATCCCTTGTTCCATAGAGTTAGACCTAATTGATTCTACACACATCCTTTGGCATAGATATTAGAGAAAAAAGGTATGATATACACAAAATTCCACCTCAAAATTCATTCCCTAAGCAACATTAAAAAATATCCACCTACCAACTAAATTTTATTCTTGGCCAATTGTCTGAATGACTCGAAATTAGACTACCCAACCAATTGGTGAGGTGTGTTGGTTGATCACTCGACCAAATATGTCCAAATGTGGGTCGACCTCTCAACAGACTGAACCCATGAGATGTGTGATGAATCATCAATGATTCATGTTCCAACATTCCCCCATTAGCACACAACTATGGAGATTTAGGAGGTGAAATTAAATCACTTGAAAACCACCCCATAATTGCATCTTCGTGAAGCCCAAGAAAAATGTGGATCTTGACAAATATAGCTTCAACTAAAGGTTTGGTAAATATATCAACAACTTGATCTTCAGTGTGATAATATTCAAGAGAAACAATGTCTTCATGAACTAACTTCTGCAAATAGTGAGCACGGAGCTCAACATGCTTCATATTACTATGAGAAACAAGGTTGTTAGAAACCTGTATGGAACTTTGATTATCACACAATATTGTAGTCAAAGTTTGAATAGGAAATCCAAGCTTGCCCAAAAGTTGATGAATCCAAACTGCTTCAGTACCTCCTTGAACAAAACCACGATATTTTGTTTCTATATTTGACATGGAGACTACCTTTTATGTATTGAAAGACCACACCAAATCTCTAGTGCTATAGAGAAATACATACCCAGAAGTGGACTTCTGGTCATCTCCATCACCAACCTAGTCGGAGTGAGTGAAGTCGACTAGTGAATCTTAACTATGACAATATTTGATACCAAACTTAGTGGTACCCTTCAGATATCGAACAATGTGTTGATTGGTTTCCAATGTCTTCATCTAAGATCCTTCATGAATTGAGAAACCAAGCTAATAGAAAAGGAGATATCAGGTCGACTATGAGTAAGTTAAATAAGACTTCTGACCAATTTTCAATAGAGATTAGCATTGATAGTGGGTGTGGTCAGGTTTTAGTAAGCTTCACTCTAGAATGAAATGTTACAGGT
>JASDQU011401161.1:13854-31937 GCA_032191745.1 Picea mariana
TTCTAGAGATATCTAGACACTCACTGACAGAAACGAGAGTCATCTACCACCAATTCCTAGTTAGTTGGTCCATGCTATCAATAGTTAACAGAGTCACACATGTGGAGGTGAGAGAAATTTATGCATAGTCAGGATATGTGCCCTCCTAGATGCATGCATGTGATATGCGCCCTCATGGTGAGTAAACCATGTGAATCATGCAACACTTGCCTCTAATAGTAGAATTGAAGTGTAAATGTCTGAGAACTAAAGAGAGAAGGTATCCTATTTTTTAGGAAGATGCCCTATTTTAGTGGAGGCACCCTATTTTAGTGAGGAATATTCTCTTGAGGTAATATTACATCTCTAGATAGTGCCCTCACCCTTAGAGAAATCATTATTTGTGGATTGTAGATGAAGCATACCATACTATTGTTAGAGTTGAAGAAAAGCTTCATAGAAGATACCATAGTGCTTGAGGAAGAGGTCATGCAGGCTCTGGTAGAATTCAAAAACATACCATAAATGATGATAAAGAAAGAAATAATAGTCAAAGCTATAGATAAGGTAACACTGGTGGTTCAGGAAAAGGTTTTGACAAAGAAAGAGGAGGTAGGTATGTTCCTAGATGTTTCAAGTGTGGGAAATGCGGGCACAATATGGAAGAATGTCCTGAGAATAAAAATTATAGAAAAAATGATGCAATGACACATATGGTTTCGGTAGATAAGTCTTATGGAAACAATATTGCATAAATTCACCAAGTCGAAGGAGAAAGTTTTATGCTCAAAAGGGTGTTGCTCAAGCCGAAGAAGATAGTTGTTTAAGAACCCATGCAAAGGAAGAATATATTCAATACGAAGTGTAAGATACTAGATACGTATTGTAATATGATTATCTATGGAGGAAGCACTAGAAATTTAGTGTCTCTAGAAGTGGTATAGAAGTGAAAGTTGAAATGCACATGTCTTCCTAATGAATATAGAGTTTTCTAGCTACATAAAGGACATCAAGTTATCGTTTCTCAATAGTGCTTGCTAAATTTTCAAATGGGAGGATATGAAGATAAAATTTTGTGTGATGTTGTTGCCATGGATGCTTGTCGTGTATTGCTAGAAAGACCTTGGTTGTATGACATGATAGTATTTCATGATGAGATGAAGAATACTTATCAATTTGAGAAGGAGGAAGACAATTCATATTACATCCAAGAATTGATGAGAATGATGGAGATAACAATAGAAACATGATTGTTCTTTATTCAGTTAAATAATTATTGGAAGGAATGAAGAGTTCAAAGTGTTAGCTTGCAATTTTTCCAAATATGGTTCAAGATTAGGTATCACTAGATCAAAATTAGAAAAGGATATGAATGAAAGACAACATTCAAGACAAAGGAAGCATTGTATGAGTGTTTGGTTATTCTATTTTGGTTTATGAATGAGGTATTGAAACCATTCCTCAGTAAATTTGATGTTTTTTTACCTTAATAATATTCTAATTTTTAGCAGGGAAAAAGAGGATCATTTGATGGATTTGCAACAACTGGAGAATCTGCTAATAAATTTGAAGACATGTACCTTCATGAAAGAGAATTTAGTATATTTTGGATTTGTGGTTTCTGAATAAGGTATGAAGATGGATCCAGAGAAGATAAGGGATGTACGTGAATGGCCTATTCCCTAGAGTACCTTTGATGTTAGAAGTTTCCATGGATTGGCAAGCTTTTATAGGAAATAAATTATAAATTTCAATGGTATATGTGAAACACTGACTAAGTGCATGAAGAAGAAATTTTTTTAGTGAACAATGGTAGCTGAAAAAAGATTTGAAATGTTGAAGAAGAAGGCCACTGAACAACTAGTATCGACCTTACCAGATTCCAACAAAGTTTACTAGGAGGATTGTGATGTGAGTGGATCAACAATTAGACAAGTATTAAGTTAAGAAGGCAAGCATATTTCTTTATTTAGTGAGAATTTAATTGAAACCAAAAGGAAGTACTTTGTTTATGATCCATAATTCTATGTTATAATTCAAGCATTGAAGAAGTGGAGACATTATTTATTACCTAAGGAGTTTGTGTTGTATATTAGTCACCAATCACTTATCTGTATTAACAATTAAGAGAAGTTGAATCAGAAACATATGAAATGGGTAGAATTATTGCAAAGTTATTCATTTGTTTTGAAGGATTAAAAAAAAAAAGTCGATCGAATTTGTTGATGCATTGACCATGAGAGTGTTTTTTTTTAGTACAATAGCTATTGAGGTTGTGTATTTAGATGGTATAAAAGTTTTGCATGAGGAAGATGTTGATTTTGCAAAGGTTTTGAATGGTTGTAAAGAACCATCGACTATGGACCATAGTCCATACTTGGAATTTTTAATTCAAGAATAATAAATTGCGCATACGAAGAGGATCCATGGGAGAAAATCTCATTAGAGAGCTAAAGAGTGGAGGATTGAGTGGTCATTTTAGCAACAACAAAACTACAACATTGGTGGAAGAAATATGTTTTTGGCCAAGAATATCCTTGATATGAAAAGAAGACATTTTTGAACTTTTACAAGTTCATTCTGCATCGCTTAGTCTTAGCCTCATCATGCATTTTTCGGATCACAAATCCATTTCTGTATGCCTAAGTTATTCAAGATTTGGTCCAGATATCCAATTTTGAAGAATCTTTCTAAGTATCATTTTCTTCTATCCTTTTTCAAATTTTGGCTAAGTATTCTCATCACTTATTTCTCTCACCTTTCACCTTTATCCATCTCAACACTTAACAATTTTTCTCCTTATCTCTCCACCCTCTCCACTCCCTTATCCCTTATCCTCCCATACTTAGCCACATTTAAATCTATGGTGGGAGGCGAACACCCATCACACTCCTTCACCCTTCCCCTCACCTTCCTCACCCCTGCCCCCCCTATATACATTTCTCCTCCCTCACTTCCATCGTCTACATTTCTCTCCTTTCCCCCTAACTAGTCATCTCCTCATTGAGTTTACGGGTTGGCAGACTCATCTCCTCACTTCCCTCACCTTCCTATCCCCGTGAACCCGCCATCCTCCTAAATCCACTGCCTAAACTTTACCTTTCCCCTTACATCACCATACATCATCCTTATCCCTCCACCACCTACAAATTACCCCCACCCCCTCTCATTGCGGGTGGGTGGACACCAGTCATCCCTCACTTCTTTACTCACCTCACTCCCCAACCCGTCTCCACAACCGACAAACTACCCCCTCGACTTCCGCTACCCAAAATTTTCCCTCCTCCCCTCTCATCCCATATCCCATACTTAGCCAAATTCTCAAAGCTATTCTAAGGCATGAAAACCAATGAATGAGAATATGGCACATGGCAATGAATGAGTTCATGACACATGGCAACTCAACATTGGATACACGTGGCAACATACAATTTGTGAAATATGGCGGCATATTATTGGTTATATTTGGCATCTACTGAGTTTTTGAAATGTGAGATATGAATTGACAATGACTCAGTGATGACTCAGTGTTGACTGGGCATGAGGTGGATGATGACGGGGTTCCAAAAAATTATTATTTTATTCAACAAATTTCCAAGGTCTGAATCCTCCAAGCTCCATAATTTCTTCTCTTATTTGTTTCTTGCTAAGTGTATGAAACACTTAGTATTGTATACCATGAATATTTGTAATATCCCAATGAATGTGGGATAATATTTATGAATAAAAAGTCGAAATTTCAAAGCGAGAGAAATCAATTTGAAATCAAAGGCTGAGATTTCCCCAAAAAATCAGATCGACAGTGGTTGAGTCACAATCTTGAAAAGGCCATAACTTGAGATCCGGGTGTCAGAATCGTGAAAACTTTATATAGTTGGAAAGTTATTTAGACGTAGAATATGGTGGTAGAGGTTTCAAGTACTGAAACTTGATATATGTTTCTCAGAGATTAAAATACCAATCAAATTCATTTTTAATGGGCATGCGTGACGTATTTGCGCAAACTTTATAAAATTGGAAATATAAGATGATGAAGATCACATTATAAGTGATTTCCATGGCTAAAAATTTGATTATAATTACCATAAAATTAAAACACGGTCCTCCTATTTTAAATGGGAAATTAATTAAATTGTAAAAATAAAAGTTTATTTAAAAAAAAATATTAAAAAGGGAAAGGGACCCATTTTAGATATGTATATATTGATGATGTAATTTCGTTAATGAGTAATTAATGTGACACAAATTAAATGGAATTTTTCAAGAAGAAAATTGTACGATGATTTCAAGAGAGGAAGAAATCCCTAACTACTCAAGTAGTTAGAAAATATCTTCTTAAAAAGAGAAGAGAGGCTTCATCAAGGTTCCAATAATCAGAATTGTCAGAGGGGCAGGGAAAAGGATTAGAGGAAAAATAGTGTACAACCATGAATGTATAGCCAAGCTTCTGATCAATGAAAAGATATCTCCATCTTCTCCACTCTTTCTATTATTCTACACCATTTCTCATAGATTTATGCTTGAGTCTCGGAGTTGGGCACAAGGCTGAGTTGTTGAGTGTTTTTCTTGTATTCTTCTACAGATGTTTCTTATATGATCGTGGAGTATTTGCAACCACATACATGGCTATCAAATTTTTGGTAATGAAGAACATTTCTTATGAATAAACTCCACAAATAATTGCTTCGGGGTTGATATTAATTGTATCTTGTAACTTTGAGTTTTAAGTATGAGATATTTGAGGTTGACCTATCAATTTTTCTTTTATTACTAATTGCAGTACTCTATTAAAATTATTTGAGATGATCAAATTATTCTCTCCCATTTCTCATGAAGAAAATATGGATGTGTTTATATATGATTAAGAAGATTGTGTGTGATGTTGAGCACAATTTAATTATGATGTTGAAGCCCTCCTTCAATTTTTTTCTTATTGTAAAAAGACTTTTGTTGCACATAAAGATCATATTGGGTTATTGAAGAACCATTTTCATATAAATCCAAGCAATAAATATTTGGGTTTTTCATCCTAGCACTCTCCATAATCCAAGATATTCAAATATATACTTTTATCCAAATAGGAGAACCACCTCTCTAAAAATGAATGGGGACTAATGTCCTCATGAGGTTGTCATTTCGGTCCTGACAGATTCAAGCGCCAAAATTTTTGGTGACCATACTGGGGTCCAATTTATTTTCTAGATATTTGAGGAACCAAAAATCTCCATGGCTCAAATTTTCGAGAAGAATATTCAAGAAAATTGTTGCTTATTTTAAGCATGGCTCACTGTTTTTATAATTTCAACAAGAAACGAAAAGCACCAAAGATTCGGGAGAATAAACTCCCTGGAAACTCCATTGAAAAAATTCAAAATGAAGGGTTTCATTCATGTCATAATGCTGCTTTATATTCTTCATCAGTCCCATCAATGGCTTTTCAAGACTCAACAAAAGGGAGAAATACTCAAAGAAGGAGGCGATTTAATAATACCCCTTTAAATCTACCAGAAATAGACTTTCAAATTCCCAATATTCCTATTGAAATTTTTTCTACATTCTTTGGGGATGCTTCTGAAGATGCAGAGCAACACTTGATTAATTTTAAAGGTACATGTTATGATTTCAACCTCATTAAAGACAATTTTTCATGTACATTATTCCTACAAACTCTACGAGAGGATGCTCTTGAATCGTATAGTTCATTAATTCCTAACTCCATTACTAGTTGGGATGTGTTAGAATATTCATTTGCAGAAAGGTTCATCCCAAAGGTGCATTCATTTGTTTGTTGATTTTTTAAATGTTGTTTCGCACCCATCCTCTCCCATATGGAATAAATATAATGAAGTCATCGGGTTCGCGGGTTGGTGGACTCATCTCCTCACTTCCCTCACCTTCCTATCCCCATGAACCCACTATCCTCCTAACTTCGTTGCCTACACTTTACCTTCCCCCTTACATCACCCTACGTCATCCTTATCCATACACCACCTAAAAATTACCCCCTCCCCCTCTCATTGTGGGCGAGCGGACAGCAATCATCCCTCACTTCCTTACTCACCTCACTCCCCAACCCACCAACCCATCCCCGTAGCCTACAAACTACCCCCTCGACTTCCGCTACCCACAATTTTCCCTCCTCCCCTCTCATCCCATCTCCCATACTTAGAAAATTTCTCAAAGATATTCCAAGGCATGAAAACCTGTGAATGTGAATATGACACATGGCAATGAATGAGGTCATGACACATGGAAACTCAACATTGGAGACACATGACAACATACAATTTGTGACATATGGTGGCATATTATTGGTTATATTTGGAATCTAATGAGTTTATGACATGTGGGATATGACTCAAGTCAATGACCCGGTGATGACTGAATGTTGATAGGGCATGAGGTGGATGATGACGGAGTTCCAAAAAATTATTATTTTATTTAACAACTTTCCAAGGTTTGAATCCTCCAAGCTCCATAATTTCTTCTCTTATTTGTTTCTTGCTAAGTCTATGAAACACTTAGTATTGTATACCATGAATATTTGTAATATCCAAATGAATGTGGGATAATATTTATGAATAAAAAGTTGAAATGTCAAAGAAGGATAAATGAATTTGAAATCAAAGGCTCAAATCGCCCCAAGACATGAGATCGACGATGGCTAAGTCACGATCTTGTAGAGGCCATAACTTGATCTCAGGGTGTCAGAATCACGCAAACTTTATAAATTTGGAAATGTATTTCAACATATAAGATGGTGGTATGGGTTTTAAGTGCTGAAAGTTGATATATTTGTCTCAGAAGTTAAAATATTAGTCAGCTGCATTTTTAATGGGCCTGCGTGACAACTCAATTTCACGAGCTCATATATTGATATCCGAGCGACATATTTGCCAAAACTTTATATTGTTGGAAATAAGAGATGATGAATATTACATTAGAAGTAATTTCCATGGCTAAAAATTTTATTATCATTCTCATAAAATTAAAACGCAGTCCTCCTATTTTAAATGAGAAATTAATTAAATTGTGAAAATAAAAGTTTATTTAAAAACATTATTAAAAAGGGAAAGGGACCCATTTTAGATATGTATATATTGATTATATATTTTCATTAATGAGGAATTAATGAGGCACTAATTAAATGGAATGTTTCAAGAAGAAACTTGTGCGGGAATTTCAAGAGAGCAAGAAAACCCTAACTACTCAAGTAGTTAGAAAATCTCTTCTTAAAAAGAGAAGAGAGGTTTCATCAAGGTTCCAATACTCAGAATTGTAAGAGGGGTAGGGAAAAGGATCAGATGAAGAAGAGTGTACAACCATGAATGTATAGTCAAGATTTTGATCAATGAAAAGAGATCTCCATCTTCTCCACTCTTTCTATTCTTCTACACCATTTCTCATACCTTTATGCTTGAGTCTCAGAGTTGGGCACAAGGCTGAGTTGTTGAGTGTTTTTCTTGTATTCTTCTACAAAATTTTCATGTATGATCATGGAGCATTTGTAGACACATACATGGCTGTAATTGTTTTGTTAATGAAGAAAATTTATCATGAATAAACTCCACAAAGAATTGTTTCAGGGTTGATCTTAATTGTATCTTGTAACTTTGAGTTTTAAGTATGAGATATTTGAGGTTGAACTATCAATTTATCTTTTATTACTAATTGCAGTACTCTATTAAAATTCTTTGAGATGATCAAACCATTCTCTCCTATTTCTCATGAAGAAGATATTGATGCATTTATATATGATTAAGAAGATTGTGTGTGATGTTCATCACAATTTAATTCTGATGTTGAAGCCCTCCTTCAATTTTTTCCTATTGTAAAAAGACTTTTGTTGCACATAAAGATCATATTGGGTTTTTGAAGAACCATTTTCATATAAATTCAAGCAATAAATATTTGGGGTTTGTTGCCTAGCACTCTCCCTAATCCAAGATATTCAAAGATATATCTTTTATCCAAAGAGGAGAACCACCTCTCTAAAAATGAAGGGGGGATAATTTCCTCATGAGGTTGTCATTTTGGTCATGATGGATTCAAGCATCAACATAAGGTTGGTTGAAGGTTCTAGGATATGTCAATGCACAAAAGGAAGGAGTCAAAATACAAGTGTGATACACCATTACTTGTACTAGAGAATGTAGGTTTTATGTAACAACCTGAAAGGATTTAAAAACTATAGTAAATCTATATCTCTGTTTCAATCATGATAGGGAACTTCTTTCTTTCTAGTTGTGTTAGCGATATTTCTTGTAACGGGGGGTAAAACACGAGGGAGTGGGGTAAAAACCCACTTTCCCTAAGTCCAGGGTGCAAAATGTGCCTGTGCTAAGAGACGGTCAGTTCTGGACAGCAGGATTTCGTGCACCCAAATCAACAGCGTGCATCGGATTCTGGAACCCCCCCCCGCCTTTCTACCTTTAAGCGGAGGGGGGGGGGTCCAGAATCGGGGGTGCACCTTTTCGACGATCGAGATCATGATGCCCGGATCAACGGTGCGCAAGGCAATTCCGGACCCCCCTGCATTTCTATCTTTAAGTGGAGCGGGGGGGGGTCTGAAATCAGGTGTACATCTTTCCTACGGCCAAGATCGGCATGCCCAGATCAACGGCGCTCAGACGATCTCATCCTTCTCAGCTGCTTTTCTTTTAACTCGCGTGGGACCCCTTTCCTGTCGTATCATCTTTGTACCATCCTCCCCCTTGCCATCTATTCCCTTCCTGGCCGTGCGATGGGGCTCGCCCCCTTTAGCCCTTCCTCATCATCCACTCACCACCCGCCATTTGTCCCGCTCTCTTCCACGTCAACCTTATCGTGCCCATAACATTTCACCTCCTACCTCCTTCCGCTTATTGTCTTTCACCGCGTGCCTTCCCCTTTCACATCCCCCACACCTCGTCACTTCTCGTCTCACCCTCATAGTCTTGGCACCACCACTTCCATTATGCACCCCCATCCTTCGCACTGGACTCCGTGCCTATTCCTCAAGCCGTTCAAGTTATTCCAGGTGGCAGCGCGAGGAGTCTTCCACGTCTCAAAGGTGCCGAGTTGGCTGAACCATCCTCAATCCCAATGAAGCAATTATTTAGGTAGTTGGTGGTGGATAGACATCGCCTCCACCATAATGGGAAAGTCTGGCGATGAATTAAAGGCACGCCGATTCGCCCATGAAGTTGTCAGGAGTCCGATTGCATCTGCCACAAGTGCACGATCACTCAGATACTGCGAGAGTAGGTTGTCAGAAGCCATGCAGACGCAAAGTTTTAATGCAATGTCTCGATTTTGTTGTTGTTATTGTTTTGATTATATGTAGGCGTTTTCGCCATTTTTGTATCTATCGATAGTAGAGTAGAGCTCCCTACTTTATAGTTTTAACAGATGTTCTAGTTTTCGGGGTATGCATTTGTATTTGAGATTTCTTGTTTTATGACAAACAGTTCTCCTATCTTGTTTATGTTTTCCTCTCATACCAGAGAGTTCGTGATTGATTGATTCTCGCGAATCATTGCAGTTGTGTTATGATGAAAGGTTCATTGTTGCATGATTGTATTTTCTAGTTTTGCATTTGAATTGCCTTCAAACGTCTTCTTCTACAGTCTGTTAGTAACTCGATGTTAGTACCAGACCACTGCTTTGCTCTTATATAAGTCTTCCACCTATCTCACCATATATTACAACTCACTGTCTGAAGTTTATATAAGACCTCATTCACCCATGCATGCCTAGCCTAGTTTCGAAGTTGGAACGATATAGTTTTGAGATGGATTCTATTCAGTCACCCCATCTATAAACCACTGTGACATAAAATTGATGGGCATCGGGCTCTGCTCCTGCTAGCAATCCAGTAGTGACTTCTGTCGCCAACATTTCTGGCGCCGTTGCCGGGGACGAAGTTGAATATTTTCCCCGGGATTGAACGACAATGATTAACTGATTTTGAAGGTGCATCAGATATCAGAATTATCAAGATTGATGTTGTGCACCTGGCGACTCCATTGTGATGACTCCGCTGGGGAGAACCTACTCTATCAATTGTGGCTTTCAAAGGTAGACACACGCAGTCTCATCCATAGCTGCCCCTAGCTACACCTGAAACTGATCTAGAGGTGGTTCTCAGAAGAGGAAAGAGCTCCATAGAAGAAGTTTCCATCGCCGAAACAGGTAATCCGTCATCTCCTTCTGTGAGAACTCCTTTTTCTCCTCCTCAGTTTCTTAATAGACCTCCTTCAGAGGTTTCCCGTTTCTTGAATTTTGGGAGTGTTCCTGTTGAGTTTTCCCCTCCTGGTCTAGGATTGGAGGGAGAAATCCTTGTCACTCCCCTCTCCACTGAAGTTGTTCCTCAGTGTAGACCCGGGACTACAGAAGATTTCACCACTCCTACATAGAGAGGAGCACCTGCTGACTTGAGCTCGTTAGTCTTCTCCTTAAACCCTCTCTTGTTTCCTACTCTGCTTCGAGACTCAATTCCCGCAACCCCTTCACGACCTCCTTCTCCTCCAAGTTCTCCTTCACCTAATATTCCTATGGATGGTGCTAATCCCCCTATGACTAGAATGGAAGCTATTATAGCCGCTAGGTATGCTCCCCTTGTGTTACCTCAGCCCCTCAACGCCCTCCCAGTAGACGGTTACCTCAAGCAACTACCCAAATTCATGGGTGGGGGAGACGTAGTTGCAGATGAGCACCTAGAAGCCTTTTACGGTTTCACAGATGACAATGTCATCATGCATGCAGACGTATGGATGAGAATTTTTGTCCACAGCCTCCAAGGAGAGGCTATAAAATGGTTCAAGGCCTTGCCTCCTGGATCTATTGATGGG
Source organism: Picea mariana (assembly GCA_032191745.1). Taxonomy (NCBI): domain Eukaryota; kingdom Viridiplantae; phylum Streptophyta; class Pinopsida; order Pinales; family Pinaceae; genus Picea; species Picea mariana. Next base: position 24,666 of record JASDQU011401161.1, read on the forward strand.
ATCGAAGCACTAGACAATGCCTTTTTGAGACAATGGGGAGATAAAAAGGATTTCATGTATTACATGACTGAGTTTGGGTCATTGAAGAGAAAGGAAGGAGAGTCTGTCTCTGACTTCTCCAAGAGATTTAATAAAATGTACAACAGAATCCCTATTGAGATAAAGCCCTCTGAAGCCTCTGCAAGGATCACTTACTCCAACACTTTCGATCCTGATTTTTGCCTACTGCTGAGAGAGAGAAGAGCCACTACCCTGGCTCTCATGCAGGATGCAGTCGTGGAAGTGGAATCTAACATATTGGCTGTTGACCAACTCAGGAACATTGTCGATAGAAACATATCCAAGAAAAGGCCCGAAGCCTCCCCATCCAATTCCTCTCCCATGCCCCATCAGATAGATGAGATAACCAAAGTACTAAAATCACTTTCTGCCAGGATGGAGAGGTGGGAGTTAGAAGGGAAGCCCATGTACAGAAATCCCCAGAATGCTGATAATAGAGGTTTTAGGAGACCTAATAACAACGGACCATAGGCCTTCCCAAGGGAACAAAGGGAAAAAGATAGAGAGGATCAAAGGATTCAAACCCCTCTCCAAAATAACCTGGTTACTCATGAAGAGGGAGAGGAGATAGGCGAATTCGACCCTGAAATCCATTGAGTTGAGGAAGCCCCTCCTTTTCCCCATTTGACTCAGTCTGCATACGAAAAATCCCTAATGAACATTCAGATCCATGAGTTAGGAAAGGGAGAGAAGGACGGTCACACCTCTAACAGATACAATCTCAGGTCAAGAAAGAAAGAAGGAGACTTTGACATCCAAGACCAGCCCCTCATAGCAGATAGGCCTACTAAAACTACAACAACCACAACTAAAGAAAAGAGAGCTCAGAGTGCTTTTCCAGCAGCCAAAGAACCTGTCGCTGAGGTAAGGGAAGCTCCTAAGCCAATTCCCTCCTTTAATTTTGAGCATGAAATTCAGAAGATTAGAATCCCTGTACCCCTGTCTGAACTAGTTAAAAACAAAGACTTCAAAAGATCCCTCTCCAAGATGCTACAATCCGAGTCCCCCCAACCTCCCTCTGACTCAGTAAACCTTCAAGACGAGAAGCCAGCTATCATCCTAGGGCCCATGGTAGAAGACAGAGATGACTCTTCCCCTCCTTTCTACACCTCCTTGAACATACATGATAAAGTGTTGCATAATTGCCTCATGGATTCAGGGGCTTCTCATAACCTTATGCCCAATATAGTTATGGAATAATTGGGGCTGGAGGTGACAAAGACTTATCATGATTTGTATTCTTTCGATTCGAGGAGGGTGCAGTGCCTGGGAGTCATCAAAGACCTGGTGGTTTCTTTGTTTCAGCTGCCCATGAAAAGTGTGGTCATGGATATTGTGGTAGTTGACGTTCCCCCCAAATTTGGCATGCTGTTGTCTAGACCGTGGATTAAAAAGCTTGGGGGAACATTGCAGATGGATCTCACGTATGCCACCATTCCAGTTTTTGGAGGGGAGCAAAGGAGGCTGTACAGAGAAGCTCAACTGGCTTACATTGTCAGTGATGAAGCAGACCCCACCAATCACCCTATCTTTGCAATTAACACTGATTTGGGGTCTAGCTTATTGCAGCTCACTGATGCTCCTGAAGAATCTTGCCAGGTTTAGAAACAACCCAATCCTGACTATCCGGATTCCCCTCCAACCCCCTCTGTGTGGAAGATGTTTTTCGATGGAGCTTCTTCTTGCGAAGGCACTGGCGCTAGGGTGGTTTTTATATCACCTTGCCAAGAGATCATATCCCTTTCATACAAGCTGGAATTTGAAACTACCAACAATGTGGCAGAGTATGAAGCTCTTATTTTGGGCATGAGGTCTGCGAAGGAAATGGGAATCAAAGAGATAGCGATATTTGGAGATGCTGAGTTGATTATTCAGCAAACAAGAAAGGCTTATCGCACCAATAATCCCCGGCTCAGAAATTACAGAAATGAAGTATGGGACCTGATGGATAATTTCTTCTTGGCTTTTAACATTTCTTTCATTCCAAGGGGGGAAAATACTCTAGCCGACTCTCTAGCCGTATCAGCCAGTTTGCTCAAGCATCCTCTGCCGCCTGGGATGAAAAGTGATGTTGAGATAAAATACAGGCCCTCTGTACCTGACAATGTCAAACATTGGAAGGTGTTTGAAGATGATCTGGAAATTGAAAGGTTTCTGCAATCCGTAGATGAATTTTCTGCGTTGCACATTGACCAGGATCCCGACCTGGAAAATGACCCTCATCCTGGGGTATTTTTAAATAAGATCGCGAATCACTAGATCATTCAGCTACCCAACAATCACATTCCGAGAGGACTCATCCCTTTAGAAATATTGTTCGATGGGAATGACGTGCCAGTAAAGGGTGGTGTTTCGAGTGAAGATGTTGACATAGCTGAATGCAACATTGGCACACAGGATGAGCCTAGGTTCGTCAAATTGTCTAGCAGTCTGACCAGAGAACAGCGGGATGAATATATTGAGTTGCTGAGAGAGTTTGTCGATGTGTTTTCATGGACATACGAAGACCTGAAAACCTACGACACATCTGTTATTGAGCACAAGATCCCATTGAAAGAAGAGGCTAGGCCATTTAGGCAGAAGTTGAGACAGATAAATCCCATGTTGCTGCCTGTCATGGAGAAAGAAGTAAAAAATTTGTTGGATGCGCAAATCATTTTCCCCTTGAGATATTCTGAGTGGGTGGCCAACTTGGTCCCAGTAAGGAAGAAGAGCGGAGAAATCAGGCTCTATATTGATTTCAGGAACCTAAACAGAAGCTCAAGAAAAGACAATTATCCTCTGCCCAACATGGAACACATATTACAGAAGGTAGCTGGAGCAACTAGGATATCCATGATTGATGGGTTTTCAGGGTATAATCAAATATCAGTCACGCCTGAGGACAGAGAAAAAACGGCCTTCACCACCTCTTGGGGCACATTCATGTATGCCAAAATGCCTTTTGGGTTGATGAATGCAAGAGCCACATTTCAGCGAGCCATGGACATAGCTTTCATCGGGGAGAAAGATAGGTTTGTGGTGATCTATCTGGATGACATAACAGTCTTCTCCAAGTCTGACAAAGAACACTGCTGCCACCTGAGAAAAGTTTTTTCGAAGTGTCGCAGGTTTGGCCTTTCCCTAAATCCCAAGAAGTCTCTATTTGCTATGAATGAAGGGAAGATGTTAGGTCATATAGTATCAGCAGAGGGGGTAAGAATTGATCCTAGTAGGGTAGAAGCAATTCAGACCCTATCACTTCCCAGATCTAAGAAGGAAGTTCAGGCCTTTTTGGGGAAGATTAATTTTCTGAGGAGATTCGTCTCAAGTTTTGCTAAACTAGTGAAACCCATCATAGCCATGCTCAGAAAGGAAAATGAAGTTAGATGGACTGCTGAATCATGGGAATCTTTCAGCCTAATAAAGAAAGCATTGACTGAAACACCTGTGCTAATTAGTCTTGATTATTCCAGAAATTTCCTAATTTTTTCTTTCGCTTCTCATGATACAGTAGCAGCGGTCTTGTTGCAGAAAAATGAAGAAGGGCGAGAGCAACCCATCTTGTTATTTAGCAAGGAATTGAGACATGCAGAAGTCTGGTACGAGATCATGGAGAAGCAGGCCTATGCCTTGGTGAAGGCCCTCAAAGCTTTCAGAGTGTATGTTTTGCACTCAAAAATCACTGCATATGTTCCTTCAGCCTCGGTGAAGGACATTCTTATACAGCCAGACATAGACGGGGGAAGAGGTAAATGGATCACCAAGATCCTAGAGTTCGATCTGGTGATCAAGCCCACCAATTTGATAAGGGGGCAAGGTTTGGCCAAGTTGCTAGCCAAATCCAATTGCAAAGCTTTGGGGATTGACTTCATCAATGAGCAAGCTGAGTCATCCGACAAGAAATCTCAGGGTGCCCTATCACTAATAGCATGCCCCTGGTACAAAGATATCTTGTACTTTCTGCAAGAATTGAGGACCCCTAATGGAATGGAGAAAAGCAAGGCAAGAGCTCTAAAGCTCAAGGTGGTCAGATATTGCCTCATTGACCAAACCTTGTACTGGAAAGACCCTCTAGGGGTATTTTTAAGGTGCCTGGACCCGCAAGAAGCCCAGCAGGTTACATTTGATTTCCACAGTGGCCTTTGTGGGGGTCATCATTTCTCGAAGAACACAGCCCATAAGATCCTCCGAGTTGGGTATTACTGGCCCACTTTATTCCCTGATGTCTGCAGAGAAATCAGAGCTTGCATCAAATGCCAGAAGTTCTCAGGGAAGCAACAAGTCAAATCTCTGCCACTAAATCCTATAGTAGTTTCAGCGCCCTTTCAACAGTGGGGATTGGAATTCATTGGGGAAATTCATCCACCCTCAAGTGGCCAGCATAGATGGATCCTGACTGCGACAGACTATTTCACCAAATGGATAGAAGTTGTCCCCACCAGGAGCACATCTCACAAAGTAATTATCAGCTTCCTGGAAGATATCATAGCCAGATTTGGCTGTCCTAACAAAATTGTCACTGACAATGCCACCCCTTTTCGGTCTGATCCTCTGGTCAAGTTCTGTGAACAGTTTGAGATTTCACTGATTTACTCTACTCCCTATTATCCTCAGGGAAATGGACTGGTAGAGTCTTCCAATAAAAGCCTGATCAAACTCATTAAGAAATTACTGGAAGAAAATAAAAGGGCCTGGGATTCAAAGCTCAAATTTGCGTTGTGGGCTGATCGAGTGACAACCAAGAGATCCCTGGGCTTATCGCCCTTTCAACTTGTTTATGGAACAGAGGTTGTTTTTCCCACTCATCTCGCTTTATCTGTGGCGAAATTCCTCCAGGACATTGAAGGAGAGCCTAACCATATGGTCAGAAGGATTCATCAGATGGTGGAAATAAAGCAGATCAGGAAACAGGTCATGAACAGGGCCCACAATCATCAGTAGAAGATCAAGCAGGTTTTTGACAGGAGGGGCAGAAAGAAAGGATTCGAGTAGGGTGATCTGGTTCTCAAATGGAATGCACCAAGGAAGGACAGAGGCAAGCATAGCAAGTTTGACGCCCTCTGGTTTGGGCCTTTCAAGATCCTTGAAGTATTTTCAAACAACACTTACAAGTTGCAGGATCTGGAAGGCAAAGAAGTTTTTAGTGGCCCAGTAAATGCGAATTTATTGAAAAGATGTTTTTTGTGAGCCACAGTCGGCTCTTTTGTTTTTGTAAATATTGTTTTTATTTTTCAGCTTAATGAGAGACTCCATAGCCCAACAGCAAGGTACTGAATCTGCAAAAGTGTTCTTAGAGCATCACAGGGACGACTCTATCCCCCATGGAGCCAAATGTTAGCGATATTTCTTGTAGCGAGGGGTAAAATGCGAGGGAGTGGGGTAAAATCCCACTTTCCCTAAGTCCAGCGTGCAAAATGCACCTGTGCTAAGAGACGGTCAGTTCTGGACAGCAGGATTTCATGCGCCCAGATCAACGGCGCGCATCGAATTCCGGACCCCCCCCCCACCTTTTTACCTTTAAGCGAAGGGGGGGGTCCAGAATCGGGGGTGCACCTTTTTGACGAACGAGATCATGATGCCCAGATCAATGGCGTGCAAGGCAATTTTGGACCCCCCCACCTTTCTACCTTTAAGCGAAGGGGGGGGGTCCGAAATCAGGCGTACATCTTTCCTACGGCCAAGATCGACGCTCCCAGATCAACGGCGCTCAGACGATCTCATCCTTCTCAGCTGCTCTTCTTTTAACTTGCGTGGGCCCCCTTTCCTGTCCTATCATCTTTGTACCATCCTCCCCCTTGCCATCTATTCCCTTCCTGGCCGTGCGATGGGGCTCGCCCCCTTTAGCCCTTCCTCATCATCCACTCACCACCCGCCATTTGTCCCGCTCTCTTCCACGCCAGCCTTATCGTGCCCATCACATTTCACCTCCTACCTCCTTCCACTTATTGTCTTTCGCCACGTTCCTTCCCCTTTCACATCCCCTGCACCTCATCAATTCTCGTCTCACCCTCATAGTCTTGGCGTCACCACTTCCATTATGCACCCCCATCCTTCGCGCTGGCCTCCGCGCCTATTCCTCAAGCTGTTCAAGTTATTCCAGGTGGCAGCGCGAGGAGTCTTCCATGTCTCAAAGGTGTCGAGTTGGCCAGACCATTCTCAATCCCAATGAAGCAGTTATTCAGGTAGTTGGTGGTGGTTAGACATCGCCTCCGCCATAATGGGAAAGTCTGGCGACGAATTAAAGGCACGTCGATTCGCCCATGAAGCTGTCAGGAGTCCGATTGCGTCTGCCACAAGTGCATGATCACTCAGAGACTGCGAGAGCAGGTTGTCAGAAGCCATGCAAACGCAAAGTTTTAATGCAACGTCTCGATTTTGTTGTTGTTGTTGTTTTGAGTATATGTAGGCGTTTTCGCCATTTTTGTATCTATCGATAGTAGAGCAGAGCTCCCTACTATATAGTTTTAACAGATGTTCTAGTTTTCGGGGTATGCATTTGTATTTGAGATTTCTTGTTTTATGACAAACAGTTCTCCTATCTTGTTTATGTTTTCCTCTCATACCAGAGAGTTCGTGATTGATTGATTCTCGCGAATCATTGCAGTTGTGTTATGATGAAAGGTTCATTGTTGCATGATTGTATTCTCTGGTTTTGCATTTGAATTTCCTTCGAACGTCTTCTTCTACAGTCTGTTAGTAACTCGATGTTAGTACCAGACCACTACTTTTCTCTTATATAAGTCTTCCACCTATCTCACCATATATTACAACTCACTGTCTGAAGTTTATATAAGACCTCATTCACCCATGCATGTCTAGCCTAGTTTCGAAGTTGGAACAATATTGTTTTGAGCTGGCTTCTATTCGATCACCCAATCTATAAACCACTATGACATAAAACTGATGGGCGTCGGGCTCTGCTCCTGCTAGCAATCCAGGAGTGACTTCCGTCGCCAACAAGTTGCAATATTTAACAACAAAATTTAAACATCACATAATATATCTGTTGGAAGATTGGTTGTTGTCATTGATATCAACCCTAGTCATGGGTTTTGGACCGCAAGATTGATGAAGGTATTTGGACATGAAGGAAAATGCACATGCAGATACAACACCCATGGATGGATAGTATAGATCATGTTGTTTCTGGTGGTATGTGGAACATCACGTGGATTCTCATGGTTGAGGAGAAATGAATTTTTGAAGATGACAAAGTGAATTGAAGAAGGA
>JASDQU011401161.1:38716-58395 GCA_032191745.1 Picea mariana
TTATACTATTGTTCATTTCTCATTGGATATAGTTGAATGGTTTAAGTATAAGTTGAAAAAGGTTTTAAATTGTACTTGATACTGATTCACCCCCCTCTCAGTATCAACAATATCTATAAATTCTATAACTTGAATTACTTGAATTTAGTGTAAAATAATAATAATTGCATAATTACCTCTTGAAGAAGAAGGTTGTCTTGCTAAAACTGCTTGCATAAAAGTTCCTGAAACTGTCTGCCTAAATTTTTTTCCTCCCATAAAAATAGGAACATAGCCTCTCTGTCTCCCTAGCTCCAGGAAATTAGATTCCCTAGCCCCTGAGCCCAAAATCCCAGCAACTAGTCCACTAGCACAAAACTCTCTCCAATTTATCTCCAATTCTTGTTCTCAAACCTTTTTCGTTTCCTCCCTCGATCCCCCCTCTCAAATGCACCCAACCTCCTTCCCTATTCCCCTCCATCCAGCTACTCCCTTCCCCCTCATAAATATTATATCTGCCTTATATCATCATTAATTATTTACCCACCCTTAATAAAATAAAATAATAATTCTTTTGATGGTGGCATTACTGAATTTAAAAGGGTAATATTAAATTCCATCGACTCAATTATTAATTGAATTAAGTTAAACTAAATTAATCATAATAATTAAAGTAATTAAATGGGTGTTACATACACCCACCCTTCAAGAAACTTCGTCCCGAACTTATAATAACTTACAAAACAAGGATAGCAATATGATGATTCATATATCTCAATCAGATACGCACATCATCAACTTAAACATTCATACATACTAGTATACATGTGCAAGGCATGTATGCATAGCTAGCACATACAGGAATCACATGTGTACTAATGAAAATAATTATCACATCTAATGAAATTCTTGTATGCTTCCAATCTAGTCAGCAATGTTATTCATTTCATAAAGAATAGTAAACCATTTAAAATATTTTCATAATCCTTCCATTATATTAATTCAACACAAGTGACATTCCCTTAGATAATTGTATTTTAGTTAAGCAAATTTACAAAAAAAAAAAATTGAAGTAGTTATGCTATAATATTAAAACTTCACTCGCTCTCAACTACTTCTAATCATCCTTCCTCCCTAACCTATTTCCATCTTCCATCCCTATCCTTCATCTATTGGACTATCCTGGAGCATCAACTATATTGACCTAACTCCAGATAGAGCATGTAAGCATAAGTGTCAACTACCTTGACCAAGCTTCCCCAACAGGTGGCTGGCAGTCATCATCATATGTCTAGGGGAGCGTTATATAACATCGTTCTTCCATGACTCTAGGTTTCATAGGATACACGGTGGGAAATGCCTCCACCCCTCCTGATAGAACTAGGGTCAACACCCTATCATGGACTATACACTGGAACTATTTTGCTAGGATTTTGTCATCGTATATTCAGTTTCAGGCAGGTTTGCTACCTGAAAAACCTACACTTTCCCACATATCATAGCAATGCATTTGAACCAAGATAATTCCACATACAAAGATTCATACCATTTTATTTCTCGGTTGATGTTCATGACATCAACCCTTTATTATCATTATCCTTTCACTATTTCATAGCCCATCAACCTATAAATTAGTTATAATGCAAACTCATACATATCCATACATTATTATCATGTAAATGCATTTAATCATATCATTAATTCGGTATCCACGTACCAAAAACTTTAAACCTCAAAAATTTCAAGCTATAAATAGGTTGCATAATATCCATCATAATTCAAATAATGATAAACATTCATAGAATTGGCATTCACACATGTCCATATGTCTAAAATTTTAAGTGTATCCTTAATAGTTTCACAATTAATAAGCACATAAGATATGATTAGGCCATAAGTATTCTAGCTGTCTAAGTCAAAATGTGGCATTACATACACCTAACCTTCGAGAAACATATTCCCGAGGTGGTCAAAAAAAGTGAGGGATGATCTCGTCATAAGGTCTCTGCATCCTCCCAAGTAACGGATCATGGGCTATACTTGTCCCATTGGACCTTAACTTGGTCTACCAGATGATTCCTGAGCTTTCAAAACCTATAGTCCAATATGTGTAATGGTTCTACCATGATGGTTCCTGCGTCTGAGACCTCCAATTTCTTCCAATTTATTTTGTGAGATTCGTCAGCAAAATAATGACGTAGAATAGATACATGAAAAACATTATGAGTTTTATGCAAGTGGGATGGCAGTACGAGGCAATAGGTAATGGGTCCAATTCTCTCTTGGATTTTGAACAGTCCTATAAATCGAGGCGATAAATTTTTCCCTTTCCCAAACTGAATGGTACTCTTATTAGGCATATGATACGAATGAAAACATGATCTCCCACTTTATAACTTCAATTAGTCCTATGTGCATCAACATAACTTTTTTGTCTATCATGTGCTTCCTTTAGTCATTGTCTAATCTGAATCACATGTTCCTCCATATCTTGAATAAATTTTGGCCCTACTGTCACTCAGTCTTCTAACCTTTCCCAAATTAACAGTGTCCTACATGGCCTTCCATATAGAGATTCATAGGGCGATATTCGAATTGAGCTGTGAAAATTGTTATTGCAGGAGAAATATACCAAAGGTAGATACTTCTCCCAATGGGTTTTATTATCCATAACATACATCCTGAGCATGCATTCCATAACCTGATTTACTCTCTTAGTTTTCCCATCTGTTTTGGGATGATATGTTGTCCTCAAGTTCAACTGAGTTCCCAACGCTGACTGCAAACTTGTCCAAAACCTAGAGGTAAACTAAGAGTCCTTATCTGAAATGATCTTCTTGGGTAACCCATGCAAACAGATGACTTCACTTATAAAAACATGTGCCACATTAGTGACACCGTAAGTGTCTCTAACTAGAATAAAATTATCACTCTTGGTCAATTTATCAACTATAACAAGAATGGCATTGTTCCTTAGTGATGTGAATGGAAATACCACAACGAAATCCATAGAAATGACTTCCCACTTGGACATAGAAACATCAGGCATTTGTAGGAGACCTTCCAGGTGGTGATGATCAACCTTCACTTGCTAACCCTCAAGGCACTTAGCGACGAAATGGACTACATAATGCTTCGTGCCTAACCAAAATAAAATATTCTTTATGTCTGTGTACATTTTCTTCACACCTAGATGCACACAGTAAAGTGCTCTATGAGATTCCTTGAGTAAGATGCTTTGAATATGCCCACCCTCGGGGATGTACATCCTTCCCTGATATCTTAACAATCCATTTGTTTCAAGGCTATATCCTTCATAACTGGGTTCTAACTGCCTCTCACTCTGGAGGGCTGAAGTAACCTTTAAATACCAACATCTCCAAGAAGTTTCCCCAACACTTGATCCCTCAGATTAACCTTTAAGGTCACCAAGGAGAAGACATGTGGTCTCCTTCTTAGGGCATCTGCAACCAGATTATCATTTCCCTTGATGTACAAAATTCCAAAATCATACTCATAAATTAAATCCCTCCATCGCCTTTGCCTAGCATTGAGATCTCTTTGAGTGAACAAATGATTTAAGATTTCATGGTCTATTTTGAACTCAAAGCTTCACCCCACTAGATAATTCCTCCAAATATTTAGATCTAGCACTACATCTGCCAACTCTAAATCATGTGTAGCATAAAGCTCCTCATGTTGCTTCAACTTTCTTGATGCATATTCAATCACTCCCCTTTCTTGCACTAGCATGACCCCCAATCCTTGCTTCGAGGAATCTGTGCATACCATGACGTCTTTTCCCAAAACTGGCACTCATATAATTTTCACATTGGTTATTAACCTCTTAATCTCATTAAATGCAATATTGCATTCCTCTGTCCATTCATACTTGACCCCCTTGCACTGCAAGGTGGTGATGATTTTCACTATCTTAGAGAACCCTTCCACAACCCTTCAATAATAACTAGATAGCTCCATGAAGTTTCTCACCTCATGAGAATTTTTTGGCACTAGCCAATCCATAATGGCCTTCACCTTTTCCGGGTCCATAGAAATTCCCTCACCTTAAATGATATGACCTAAATAGTGAATCTCTTTCTGAAAGAAGGAACACTTCGACAAATTTCCATACAACTTGTTCTTTCTAAGGAATGACAAGAACACTCGCAAGTGTTCCTCATGTTCTCTTTATTTCTTGGAATAGATGAGCATATCATCAAGAAAGACCTGTACAAAGTGGTATAAGTAATTTCATAATACACCATTCATGAGGCTCATGAATATTGTTGGTGCATTGGTCAAACCAAAAGGCATTGTTGGTTGTGGATCCTGATTACCTTCATGTTTCATAGGTATTTGTTTTCAGCTATGTTTATACCCCATGAATACTATACACCCCTCCATGCAAGGGGGTCTTTCACCCCCTGTGGGGTTTGGGGGCAAGCGGTCCCCCGGTGAGGGTTGGGGGGTGAAGCCCCCAAAGGAAAAATTTCCTTGTAAATGTATATTGTAGTTTTATAGTAAATATGGATCGTTCATTATAAGGTCGCAGATATGACAGTATAAGTTATGTTTGGGTTTTTTTTCCCTAGAAGGCAACCCTCTTTTATGAGGGAAATGTATTGCAGTTGTGTATCATTGCAAATATTGTATCTTGAGAGAGGACAATGTGAGAGAAAGAAGAGTAAGTTACAATGGGTGTGTTGTAGGTCATATCCCTTCATTTTATGGATAATAAAAAGGAAGGACCTAGAAATTTCTCTAGTGAACATAGCCCACACTGGGTGAACCACGTATATCTGTGTCTCTATTGTATTATGTATCTTCTGTGTTTTATTTCTGCATTTGTTTTTATTTATTGCTCCATGATCCTGTTTTTCTAACAACTGGTATCAGAGAGAAAGGTAACTTGCATGAAAAGAGGGTTCCTGGTTCGAGTGGGAGCAATGACAGAAGATGGAAGATTTTTATATCAGAAGGATCTATTCCTACCATTGGGTGGAATAGAAAAGAAGTCAACAACCATGAAGATGAATAATGGGAGGTTCTTAACAAAAATGCACTAGGAACAATATGGTTGAGCCTGGAAACATCGGTGGCTTTCAATATTTCGAAAGAAAATACAACGAAGGAGTTGATGGATGCATTAGCTAAACTGTATGAAAAATCATCGACATCCAATAAGGTATTTATAATGAAGAGATTATTTAATATGAATCTGTCAGAAGGTGGGTCTATTGCAGATCATTTAAATGAATTTAATATGGTTACTAATCAGCTAAGTTGTGTAAAAGTGGACTTTGATGATGAGGTCATGGCTCTTCTAATATTTTTCTCATTGACAGAAAGCTTGAACGAATTGATCATGGTTGTAAGCAACTCTATATCTAGTTCAAACACTTTAAAATTTGATGATGATGTTGGTGTTATCCTTAGCGAGGAAATGCGACATAAAAGAATAGGTGAGACAACAGGTAATGTGTTAAACATGGAGAACAAGGGAAGACAAAATGATAGAGGAAAGGGCTCAAGGAACCAAGAGAATTATAGGAAGGGAAAATCCAAATCTAGAATGGGAAAGATAGAGTGTTGGAATTGTGGGAAGAAATGACATCCTAAGAAAGACTGCAGAGCTCCAAAGAAACAAAGAGATGGAAAACAAGAGAAAAAACATGAAGCAAATGTAACATGTGATGTGTTACAAGATGCTTTGATTATTTCTGTAGATAATATTTTTGAGTCTTAGGTAGTATATTCAGGGTCTTCATTTCATGCCACAAAAGAAAGGTATAGATTTTGATGAAATATTTTCTCCTGTTGTTAAAATGACTTCAATTAGGACTATTTTAAGTCTTATGGCATTAGAATATTTTCATCTTGAACAGTTAGATGTAAAAACAACTTTTCTCCATGGGGATTTGGAGGAAGAGATTTATATGCAACAGCCACAGGGGTATGAGGTCAAAGGGAAGGAGAATTTGGTATGTGGGTTGAACAAGATCTTGTATGGCCTAAAGAAAGCTCCAAGACAGTGGTATTTGAAGTTTGACAAGTTTATTACAGAACCAAGTTATAGTAGATGTCATTCAAATCATTGTGTTTATTTTAAAAGGATAGAAAATGGAAGCTTATATATTATCTTGCTATTGTATGTAGATGTCATGCTTGTTGCAGGGTCTAATATGCAGGATATAAATGTGCTCAAGAAGAAATTAGCCAATTCATTTGTGATGAAGGATTTGGGTGCTGCGAAGAAAATCCTTGGTATGAGAATAACAAGAGACAGGAAAAATCACAAATTGACATTGTCTCAGGGTGTGTACATAGAGAAGGTGTCGGAGAGGTCTAAAATGAAGAATACAAAACTAGTTAGTACACCTTTATCTAGTCATTTCAAATTAACTAAGGAAATGTGTCCCAAGACACATGAGGAGATATAATACATGTCCAGGGTCCCTTATTCATCAACAGTTGGCAGCTTGATGTATGCGATGGTTTGCTCAAGACCAGATATTGCACATGCAGTGGGAGTTGTGAGTAGGTATATGAACAATTCAAGTAAAGAGCATTGGGAGGCAGTAAAATGGATTCTCAGGTATTTGAAAGGTATTGCTACTCATGCTTTATGATTTGGAAGTTCAGACACTTTTCTACAGGGATATATTGATTCATATATGGCAAGTGATAAAGATAGCAGGAGGAGAACCACAGGGTATGTTTTTATTGTAGGTGGAATAACAACAAGTTGGATTTCGAAACTGCAAAAGGTTGTTGCACTTTCAACAATAGAGGCAGTGTATGTTGTTGCTACAAAGGCTAGTAAAGAGATGATTTGGTTACAGAGGTTTATGGAAGAATTGAGAAAGAAGAAAGAGAATAGTAGATTGTATTGTGACAGCGAGAGTGCCTTTAATATTGCAAAGAACATAGCCTTCCATTTGAAGACTAGGCATATACATCTCAGGTACCATTTCATATGATCTGTCTTGGAAGATGGAAATTTGAAGTTGGAAAAGATACACTCTAGCCAGAATCCTCCAGACATGTTAACAAAGGGAGTAACCAGGGAGAAAATGAGTTCATGCTTAGTTTTAGTTGGTATTTAAGCATGAAGGTGAAGATGAGAAATTTTCCATGCCCAAGGTGGAGTATAGTTCAGTAGGTACAATAGAAGTGGAGTTGTTGTGATCAGTCTCCAAGTGGGAGATTGTTGGTTGTGGAGCCTGGTTATCTTCTTGTTTCATAGGTATTTGTTTTCAGTTGTGTTTATACCCCATGGAGAATGTACACCCTATAATATTGTACACCCCTCCATGCAGGGGGCTTGCGGGCCCGCGAAGGAAAAAATTTCCTTGTAAATGTATATTGTAATTTCATAGTAAATATGGACCATTCATTATAAGGTCGCAAATCTGATGGTAGAAGTTATGTCAGGGTTTCTTTTCCCGAGAAGTCAACTCTCTTTTATGAGGGAACTGTATTGTGGTTGTGTATCATTGCGAATATTTTATTCTGAGAGAGGATATGGTGAGATAAAGAAGAGGAAGTTGCAACGGGTGTGTTGTAGGTTGTTGTCGATTGTTTATCTGAGTTCTACCTTTAACATCATTGACTCAAGTTCAGGTCTTCTTGGGATCCAACAAAGCCTCTAAAACTATCGGCCCTCCTGGTGAACCAGAAGGCAACGCAATACACAAAGTGTACTGCGCAGTCTCACCCGAGATAGTTCTATGAGTGGTTGCAATGCTCAGGTGCTTGCAGCTTGGGAATGAATGGGGATATGAGATTGTACTATGTGATCTTCAGTTCATTACTATATCATTCATCTTATTTTAGTTATTCTGTCATTCCTTATACATGCATGTAAATCAACAAGTCTAACTACTTCATCAATACATTCATCTAATATCTAACCATTGACAGCAAAGATGAAAAATAATCATTCCACACAACACATGATTTACCATGGTTCACCCCCTCTTGGGCTATGTCCACAAAGATTTGGCTCTTCAGCTCTTTTATTATGGTTCTGTCATATATGGCATCGCGCGCACTACAACTTTGTTCATACATTCATAAAACAGACTCCTCGACCTTTACGAGGCTGACTAGAACACACTAGGCTCCTCAGACTATGATCTAACCCTCAAGGTCTAGTTACTACTCTCTCCTACAACTCAACGTCTTACAAAAAGGTATCAGATTACAGTCATGTTACTGACCTGTTACTCTATCTTACGCGAGTAACACATAACAAAAACAACAACCACACCGAACCCCCCGCTAGACCTCCTTGATGTCTATTTATATCTATTCTTGGCTCATCAACCATTACATTCTCTTATCAAAACCCCAACCTAGTTATTTCTTCTTGCATGCTGGCCTTGCACGCTTTTATCCTCTGCATGTGCGTTTTTGTCCGTTGCTTTTCTTGCCAGTTGTCTTTCTTTCCCTTCTTCTTGCATGCACACCTCTCATGCTTTTCTTCCAACTGTCTTTCCTTCATGCCTCTTCACCCAAAATGGGCCTACTCTCAACAGGCCCCCAACACTGACATCGTGACTCATCCCAAGTCACTGCCTGACTTATGCAACTGTCACTACCTGCTTCCTGCTTCAGATACTACCTGTTGCAGTGCATCATACATTTTCATTATCCACTAGCACTACTATTGAGCCTGAATGCTCTTGTAGACCATAGCGGTGAGCACCTTCTCTGTGATAGGAAAATGTAGTATCTCTCCTCCTTCGGATCCGATCTTCTCAATGATTTTCTTAGATGCATCACTCTCCATGACCAGTTGCTTCACCTTTTCTTGCAAGGGATCCAACAACGCATGTCTTGTTGTCTTCTGTGCTCGCAATGCTTTCTCTTCCAACTGCAGGGCCTTCAACTCGGTGGTCATTTTTATCTTCTCCGGTAGTGATACTATTTTTTTTCACTGTTTCACCTCCACCATTGTTGTGTGGAGTTGATTTTCCTTCTCTTGGAGTTCATAGACGCTCCCATCCTATAGGAGGTGATTCTAGAACTGCGCACTCTTCTCTAACATCTCATTGATTGTTTGAATACTTTGGTCGATGCCCTCCGTAACTGTTGTTGCCTCCTGTTCTCGCTCCACTCTGACTTCTGGAGGAGTAGTGAGTGTGACACACTCCTCTAACTCTTTGATTTTATCCTTATACTCCTGGATAGTCTTCTTTATCCTGCAACTTCTCTTCCAACAACCCTGCCTCCTCATTTGTGTTTTCAGGAATTTCTTGAAACAACATATGGATTTGATGCTCCATATCTTCCAATTTTTGTTGCACTCACTCTTTCTGCTATGCTTCTAGGTTGAGGGATTCCTTCATCGATATATTCTCTGTCTAAGCTACCTGAAGGTTTTTGGTGTCCGCTCTTGCTCTTGACTGAATCTCCTACACAACACTCACCTGAAGTTTGTACAACACTTTTGTTGGAATCTTGGCCAATGCCACATCCAACGTATCGATGTATTTGAGGGGTTTTTATGTTGTTTCTTCATTAACGAAAATCATCTCTGGCATGATGATGAAATTGGCACTCGATTGCGATACAAAGTGCATTGTCATGGGAAATGGCAGTCCTTCCTTAGCCTGTGTGCGTGTGTCATTTGGTGCTTGTTTTGTCCCGATCCGTAGCTGCTACAACGTAGCTTTGAATTCTTGCACTTGGTCTACAATTGAGGCCTTGTGCTTCTCTGCATTCTCCTAGACCTCAGCCAATATCTCCTCGACTGTTGTCACCACTAAATCCACATCATCCAGGGTTAGTGATATATGGATCTTTGGCTTGTGGGCATTTTCCTTCTTTTGACCTCCACTGGTGTGCTCCCTTGGCCGCTTCTCCTGGGTGGTTGATGGCTCGGGACTAGTGGGCCTCTGGGTATCCCTTGCAGTGGTTGTCCATATTTCTCTTACCTCAAGAATATCCTGGGTTCATATCCCTTGTTCTTCCTCCTCAGGTATTTCTTATGTCCCTGCACCTATTTCTTTCGCCTCAGGGATTTTTTGTGTTCCTGCATCTGTTTCTTTCACGTGCACTTGTTCCGTTGACTGTAGTGGTGGTTTTTTTGTGCATGGTGGAGCCTATGTAGCACCCCTTGGTGGTATATTCTATGTGTGTGGTCTCTTCTTGGCAGGGGTGCTTCCCCCCCTTGTCCTTTCAAACTCCTCTTTTTGATTCATTCTCTGTTGGTCCTTGTTTGGTGCGTTGGGGCTGGTCTTCCTTGCATCTAAGTTTGTGATCTGGGTACTGCCATTGGAATCTCCGGTACCTTCCATTCCTCGGGCCACTCCTGGACCTCTCTTGGATTTCCTCCTGCATGACATAGTAGTTGAGTTGTAGCCATTCCTTGTCTTTATCTCCCTTTTCTTACATACACAAGCTATGGCGCATTGACCTGAAGTTGGCAACCTATCCAAAATCCTGGACAATCTCTGGTGTAATGCACCATGTATCCACAATAAGGTATTGCATCTCTGTGAAGTACCTCACAAAGATGTATGTGTTTGTATTCTTTCTCTTGTGGTCTACGCTGCTACGTAGTGATACGTATCTTGTTGCACCACATTTTCTGGGTCTTTCCATATACTTGTTGTAGACCAGTTCTTTCCATCCAATGAGGCCAATGAGGATGAGTAACCATGAGTAGTGGAACTCAAAGCCCTAGTTCTGTGTTTCCTTGAAATCCTCCAAGAATGAATTCAAGAGGTATGGGGCCTAGGTCATCGAGCTCCCCTTTGCACATTGTGTGGTGGCAACGACCACACCGGTCGATACTTCCTCTTTGTGGCACTTGCAAACCTTGTCATAGGATCGTTGATGTCACTGATCATGATTCCCTTGTTACCTAGCTCCACACCATACTTGGCCTTGATCTCATCTGAGATGGCCTTGGATCTGGTTTTGTCCTCCAAATATTTCTCTGGCTTTCCCAATCTGTGGGTAGCCCTGTGATTCCTACGATGAGGTCCACAGTGATAGGCACTAACCTATCCATCCATAATATTCTGTCGTGCACTCGTGCAAGAAGTTGCTTGATGTAGGCGTTGATATGATTTCCCCTCCAAAAGTGTGGGACATCCAGTAGATTCATGATGCCTTTGTTGTAAATCCCCAGGATCCACTGCGTCGGCTCCAGCACTGGCATGCCTGATGAGCCTTCTCCCCTTCTTTCAAAATAGTTCTGGGATGTCAGGTATGGAAATTTAGTGTCATCGACAACATCATGGTTGTATTATTTGATGGCAGTCACTCCTCCAACCATGTCATCGTCTATGTGCACTCCTCTCAAAATATTTGGCAAAACTAGGGTCCCTTCTACTTGTGGCTGTGACCCTTCGGGTGCGCTTCTCTCAGCTTGTCCCTGCTGTTTGGATTATGGGGATGAGGCCCCCACCTCTGGTACACCCTCGTGTACCACTTCCTATGATAACTATGGTTCATGGCTCTATGGCACTAAACCCATGGTCTGCTTGGTTTGTCATTTCCTTTGTCCCCTCGAAGTACCGGACTCTGTTCTTTCAGGGTCCTCCTCCATATTCTTGGACTACTACACACGATTTTTCTCCTCTTCTATCGTTATCGAGTTTGTTTCATACTCTGGTATGTGGAGTTCATCCACATCAACCATTATAGGTAATGCTTTCTCACTTGCATCTGTCATGTGAGTAGTACTGTGTGTGTTCCTGTCGGCCCTACCCAGCTCTCCAACTCGGGGTGGTGACATTGTGACAGGGTCTAGGCTTTAAATTTATGAAATCAACAAATGCTCGATCGAATTTTCACTCCATCTCTCTTCCACTTGGCTCTGTGTTCTCTCCTTATCAATTGAAACAATGACTTGCTTTTCCCCCCTTTTTTGACTTTATAGAAAGATGATGGAGTGACTATTGTTCTGCACTGACAATTGTCCCTTTTCCACTTTTGGTGGCATGGTATTGTTGTACATATTAACTGTTTTCATTTGCATCTTATTTTCAAACTTTTCCATTTTCCATCGCACTACGGTCTTTACCTCTGTGTACGGACTGTCACAATTTCCACCGTTGTGTCCAGTTGGTGCCTAATTTCCCCAGCCGTCATTTTCTGAATTGTCATGTTGTTCGACCGTTGGGCCTTTTTCTGGCGCACTAAAAATTTTGGGCGCACAGATTTTTTGGATTCTATACCCTTTTCTTCTAGCGTAGTATTATTATTTGGTTGTGTTGATTCAATGACTTGTGCGTAGGAACTCTTTTCCTTCTCGTTGCACTGATTTTCTTACCTGTGCGCATGGATTTCTGCGTGTTTTTTTTGTTTTTTTATACTACGCGGAAACTGTCAAGTTGTGGGTGGTCAACTGTCCTTATACAACTTCAGTTGAATCCCATTGATCATGCCCTTCAATTTTGTCCCTTCCAAATCCTTCAGTTGTACAACTCCTCCATTTATGACAGTCTTGACCTCATATGGTCCCAACCAATGCACTTTGAACTTTCTTGGATGTTGAAAAAACTTGTTGTCATACAGTAGGACTAGGTCTCCTTCCTTGAAATTTTTTCTCTTGATATGTCGGTCATGCCAAGCTTTGTCCCTTGCTTTCTGTACTTCTTGGTGGAAGCCTTCTAGAATCCTATCTTCTTCCATGCTCATCAGCTGACTTAACCTTTCTTGTACTGTGCCTCGTTCTATCATATTTGTAATTGTTGCGACCCACAGACTTGGTACCAATAATTCTAATGGCACCACTAGTTCTTTTCCATACACCAATATAAATGGTGTCTACCGTGTCAGCTTCTTACAGGTAGTTCTATATGCCCATAATATTTTTGGTATCTTTGAATCCCAGTCACCCCTGTTGACATTGAAAATCTTGGTTAGGGTGTTCTCTAGAATCTTTTTGAAGGATTTCATTGTTCCATTTGCTTGAGGATGGTATGGCGTACTTTTCTGATGGTAGACCTTGAATTCTTTAGTCAGAGCTCTTATAGTGTTGTTGATAAAGTGAGTTCCTTGGTCACTCATCAAGATCCTTGGATAGCCAAATCTGGTGAGCACATGTTCAAACAGGAAGTGTTTTGTTGTCTCTGCACTGCAATCTTTAATTGGTGCTGCCTCTACCCATATTGAGACGTATTATGTCGTAGTGATGATGTATCACGTGCCTGATCTTCTTCTGGGTGGGTGAATTATCCCAACAAGATCAATAGCCCATTTGTCAAACACTTGTAGCATTACTTGTGGGTGTAAGGGCATCTCATCCCGTCAGTTTGCTTTGCCAACCCTCTGACAAACATTGCATTGTTGACAGTATTCCTTTGCATCTCCATGAATAGTTTTCCACCATAATCCTGCACGCAGTACCTTATGTGCAGTAGCTTTTACTACATAGTGTCCTCTCACTATTCCCTCATGGGCTTCTGCTAGTATCCTAGGCCTTCTGTGTTCTAGTGTGCATCTTCTCAAGATGTTGTCTTCTCCCATTTTATATAACTTCTTGGCGATCAACTGGTAGTTGACTTCTTGAACAAATAGATTCTTCCTCTGCGCGGTGTTAAATTCTTGTGGCGTAGTCCTTATACTTAAATACTCAATAATGTCAGCAAAATAATCATCCGCGACCTGAATTGAAAATAACTGTGCATCAGGGAAGGTATCCTCTAACTTTGTAGTCTCCTCGCCATTGGTGACCCTTGAAAAGTGATCAGGTCATGCATTCAGCTTCCCTGGTTTCACTATGACTTCAAAGTCAAATTCTTGAAATAGTAGTAACCATTGACAGATTCTCCCCCCCAACACTAGCTTGTTGACTAGGTACTTAAGGGATGAATGGTCTGTGAACATCTTAAAATGTTTTCTAGGTAGGTAATGCCTGAACTTTTGAAGTGCATATACCATTTCCAGGCCTTTTTCGCTCTGTGGTGTTGTAGTTCTGCTCGTAGTCTGACATTTTTCTGCTTGCAAATGTTATGGGATGGTCCAAATCCCCTACTCTTGGTTGCACCAGAATAGCTCCCAGGGCTATGGCTAAAGAATATACATGCACATGGAATGTCTTCTCCCAATATGGAAAGAATAATATGGGTGTTATGACCATCTTCTCCTTCAGGGTGTCCAATCCTTGCTGACAACTCTCATTCCACTGGAATTTAGTATCCTTCTTAAGTAATTTCTTCATCGGGGTAGTGATCTGTGCATACCCCTTGATAAATTTTCTGTAATACCCTGTATGTCCTGATGTGTCCCTCAGCTGGAACACTAATTTTGGTGGTCATAAGTTCACAATTACTGCAATATTTGCATGATCCATGATCAAAACTTGTCTACATACTATGTGACCCAATAGAATTATGAAGGGTGTTCCAAATATACATTTCTTAATGTTCAAGTATATTTGGCATTGTCTGCATATTTCTAACATCAGCCTCAACACATCTACATGATCCTTCAACAGGTTGTACACTGTCCAATCATCCAAATATACCTCCAGAAACTGATGGATGGATTCTTTGAAGGCAACAATGACTACTCTAAAGAAAATTGTTGGTGCATTCTTCAGCCCAAAAGGCATGACTGTGTACTGGTAGGATCCCCATTCTGTTGTAAAGGCAGTATTGTGTCGATCTTATAGTGATATCTTGATTTGGTGGTAGCCTGAGAATCCATCAGTGAATGAGTATGCTTTCTGGCCTCCCACATTTTCTAGGACTTCATCTGTAAACGGTGTAGGGAAGGGGTCGTGTAGGAAATCATCATTGAGATTTCTCAAATCTACATAGATTCTTATGCCTCCTTGATTTTTCTCCTGAACTACCATGGGGCTTGTCCATTCTGATTATTCTATTGGTTCTATGATTTCTGGTTCCAACATTCTGTCCATTTCTTCTCTTACCTTCTGCTTGTAGATGGGGTTCAATCTATAAGGCCTTTGTCTGATAGGTCTTGCCTTCAGTTTGAGAGGGATCTTCATCTCTCCCTGTTCTCCTGCGATACCCTTCATTTCTATAAATATCATTGGGAACAGGTCACTGTACTCGTGCAATAATTTTGTTATTATGTCCATTGTTTTCTCGTCCTAGTAGTCTCCAATGCTAGCCATCTTGGAATTCTCAACTGTCCCAATGTTGACTTTCTTAACCTTGATTGGTGCAGAAATTACTTCTTATTCTAGAGGTGGACCTTCCACTTCTCTTTCTCCTTCAACTTATTCAATCTTAATATCATGTAGATCGTCTTCATCTGGTACTTCTTCCTGCACATGGTAGCATGACAATAGTTCTTTCACTGTCTGTTTGTTTTGTTGTTGTTCTTTTGTTAGGAGTTCAACATCTGGTTCCTTAATGAATATCACCCCTCTTATTTTCTTAAGTGATGGATCTATGTTGGGGTTCTCATGTTCAAATGAGAAAGTGACTGTAAGTTTTGTTGTAGTATTTTCCATCTCATAGTTCCTCTACGCAGTTCCTGGTCTGTATACCAGTTTGTTGGGATTCCCTCTAATGTGTGTACGAAATGATGAGGCCATTCTTCGGGGGGTGTCATTTTCCATAGCGCTCTGCACTTCTCCAAGTATTCTGCTAGTGCACCCTGTCCATCATATTTTTTTTGTTGGTTGCTTCCCTGTTTTGTGCCAAACCTAATGCGTAGTAACTTCTTACATTGGTACCAGTCCTTGATTTTTTCTTTGTGTGTGCCCCACCATCTTGCAGGTGTAGCCTTAAGTGTGATATCGAGAGCTAACAATCTCTAAATGTCTGATACTTCATCTTCATATCTCATTAGGAATTATTCCAAGTCCTTGATTCCATGGAAACTTGGAGGTTCTCTGAATTCTGTCCCAACCCATCTTACTGTGCAGTCTATTTGGGAGCATCTTCTGGTTGAGACCTCATGTAAGCGTTGTTGCCAATTCTCCAGACCCGTGTCTAATTTGAAAGCACATGATGAGATACTTCTCTAGCTAAGTGCACCATCGAAAGTTATCTTAATGTAATCTTCGGTGCATGCAGTGGTCCGGTACAACTGGATAATTTATTCCAGGTCTAAACATGTTGGTTCCACAAATATTTCAGCTTCTGATGGATCTAGAGGTGCGATAACCCTGTACTCGCCTAACTCAAATGTCATCTTCTTGGTCTTCAGGTTGATTATCGCCTGATTTTCAAACACCCAATCCAATCCTAGTAATGTTGGATATGGTGTTCTGTCGTCCACGATTTTGATCACTTCGAAGTATGCCTTAGTGCTTACTTCATTCAAATCTATTGTCACTCCTTATAGCCTCCCTATTGGTATAACTCTGTGTTGGTTCTCTAACTTCAGTTGGACTGGTGAGTAGCCTAAGGTAGGTTCTCCCATGCACTTCCATGTCTTTTTGGGCAATGCATTCACTTCAAATCCCAGATCTAATATCACATAGCCCATGTTAAAATCTCCAATGTTGGCATTCAATCTAAACTCTCGGATGGTTCTCCTTCTGGCATGGAGGTGATTGACTATATTCTGTTCTAACTTTCCCTCATAGTTTTGGGTACATCTATATAACATATTCTATAATATTATAACAAATGATGGATCCTTAAATACTTGAATACAAGATTGCAGGAAAGTTTTAATGCAACTTACTTGGTTTCCCGGGTGGACTTCACTTGTATCATCCAATGCTAACGGCATTTCATGCATTGGGACATCTTGGGTATGCTATGTGGTAGATGTATATGCAACATTCTTCTTGAGAAATTCTTGTCTGGCCTCCTTAAATGTCTCCTTCTCCTTTTCTACATAAAATCGCTTGGGTGGATCGATATTTTTCTTAATCCACTGGTGTTGTATTGGTTCATGTTTAGCTGCATCATCTCTTGTTTTAGCAGCTTCACAAGTCATTATGTTGATGTTCATGCCATCTTCTCTAGCTTCTGTAGATATCCATTGTACGTTCTGATTTTTTTGATTATGTTTCTCCTCTATCTTCCCCAACAGTTTTGTGCAATCCTTTGTATCGTGATCTATTGGGTGAAAATACATGCATGTCGCAGGTGGTAGAGGGAATTCTCTTGCATAGTGTCCTAGTTGTTTGTAGTTATGGCACACTACTGGACCTCTTCCACATCCAAAGCCTCCTCTGCCTTTTCCTCCCCCTCTGTACCTAGCGTGATTTCCACGCAGTGTATTGTATTGAGGTCCCTAATTATACTGCGTTGGGTTATACTGGGGTTGCGCAGTGTTATACTGTGGTTGCACATTGTTATAATGCTATGACAAAGTATTATACTGCAATGGTGCCTAGTTAAATGGAGGTTCAAATTTCCCTGTTATCATTTCGGATTGCACCCTATATGTGTCTGACATCCTTTCCCTCATCAGATCCATGGTTCTGAAGTCTTTGTCATCATGGACTACTGACTTGCAAAAAGTGCAGTATGCATTCTTTGGTATTTTCTGGTATTTCTACATCATAGGACAATGATACGGATCATGCTCATGTGTCTTGCAAATTTCACACCAGGGTCCTTCTGTCAGCAATGGATTTGGCATCCCTGTTGCCATATACTCGTGAATGTTGGACATTCATTCTTATGGTGCCCTTTTGTTCTACATGTAGTACACCAAACAGCTTTGCGCTTATCCTTTCTGTTATTCTAATTGAGTTGGAAGGTAAGATTCTTCATATCCTCCTTCAACTCTTGTATAGTTGGATCTGTCTTGTGGTACTGATTCTCCTCCATTTGCAAGGTTGCCTACAGAGCCTTTGCTTGATATTATAATTTATGTTGTCTGAGTGGGTATTTTAGGTGTGGTAACAAAGAATTCACAAACAGATGCCTATGTTGCATGTCAGTCATTGCATACCTCAATTTCCCTTTCAGACGTTTAAATCGTTGGTCAAATTCCCAAACAGATTCTCCTAGTTTCTGTCGGATTTCTATCATCTCATTCATGTATTGATCCTTTGAGCTTGGCTTATGGAACTCATTAATTAGTAATTTCTTAATGTATGTCAGTGTCCTTTTCATCCCAGGTGCATTGTTTACGTCTAGAATCATGTACCATTCTAGTGTGCAGTCTCTTAGTGTGATAGCTAGCTGCACAAGTTTAGTATCTTCATCAGTGATCTGTTTTTATTCCCATATCTTTGCACAAATGAACAAGTGTTTCTCAGGGTCTTATGTTGCCTCTCCTCTAAATTATGGTAACCAAATGGTGGGATCATGTCCTGCCATCTTGAATGTTGAACTACTACCTCTGCTTGGTGTAGATACTTGAATAATTCTCCCTGAACTGGCTCCCCCAGTTTTTTTTCCTTGTGTAGATGTACTTCCTGTTGTCTTCCTTATCCCTAAATTTGGTTTCCTAAATGGTGGCATTTTTCTTGGTGTGTTAGTCGCACATGGGTTTATGGGTTCCACACTGACATTAATATGGATATGATTGTTGCCTTCTATTCTCGCTCTTGGACCTCTCGTATTCCTTTCATATGTTGCGTGCAAGATTTCCTCAATCTTCTCCATAGCCCGAATATCCTCTATCTCCTCTTCATCACTGGCCAAGCCTTCCCTTGCGGCTACAATTCTCTTCTTGGTGTTCACCTTATATTGGTAGGGTACTCCACTGCACATATTTCCAACGGTCGCCACGATCTGCTTGATCTGGTCGTTGTCCATCATGATTGGTTCCAAGGCTTCATCCTTCTTTCCTTTATCCCTTTCTCCTTCCATTTCTCCTTTTTTTGTCAATGCTTCCCCCCTTCCCCATGCACACAAGGAAGTTTAGTTGTCTGACTCCATTGTCATTACACCTTTGTTATAGAGCAATATATTAATAGAAGTATACAACGATCTAATATACCTTCCTCAAGGCCCTCATAGAAACTCTTTCTCTGCTGCGTTGTATGACTTCGCAATATCTACTACAAATTTTGTTATAAAGCCTGCTACAATACTATCGAGCCAAAAATCTACTGTGCAAGTGAATTTGTTATTCACCTATTGTAACTACGCGATCTAAACTTAGGTCCACTCTAACTGTCGGATATGATTCATTGCGTGGTTATACTTCAACCTCAATATCCACTCTTACAATAAGTGTGGAAAATCACAGAAAAAGACTTCATGCAGATCAGTAAACACATACTTCTCAAGATATTTGTGCGGTGTTACTCTAGGGTTTCTGTTATCTTTCTGTGCAAACTCTAGATCCTTTGTCTTCAACCAGGTTTTGATCTCTGCTTTTGTGGGATTCCACGGTCTCAACATTCCCTTCTAGTGACACATTCTTCTCACCTTGTTGTTGTCCGATTCGATATTATTTTGACCCGACTTCCATAGATCTTACATTCTTTTAACAAATCTT
Organism: Picea mariana; assembly: GCA_032191745.1. Lineage (NCBI taxonomy): Eukaryota > Viridiplantae > Streptophyta > Pinopsida > Pinales > Pinaceae > Picea > Picea mariana. Next base: position 58,052 of record JASDQU011401161.1, read on the forward strand.
TAACAGATCCCATCTACTTAATCCTATGTTGTTCCAATCGGAAACGGAACCATTTGTTGGTTGTTTATCTGAGTTCTACCTTTAACATGATTGACCCAGGTTCAGGTCAGCTAGGGATCCAACAAAGCCTCTAAAACTATCATCCCTCCTGGTGAACTAGAAGGAAACGCAGTACACAGAGTGCATTGTGCAGTCTCACCCAAGATATTTCTTTGTGTGCATACAACACGTAGGTGCTTGCAGCTTGAGAATGAGTGGGGATCTTGGATTGTACTATGTGATCTTCAGTCCATTACTATATCATTCGTATTATTTTAGTTATTATGTCGTTCCTTATATATGCA
>JASDQU011401162.1:17690-44257 GCA_032191745.1 Picea mariana
TCATCAAACTTTTCTTTAGTCTCACATGACTAGTTTTGGATTAGTCAACAACCGTAACTTTAAATAATCATAAATTTTTACCTATAATGAATAAAGATATAAATATTATACACAGTGTTTTTTAGTGTGTTTTATGTAATTCCTCCAGGTGTCACTACTTGGAACCTCTCATAAAAGGAGTTATAGTAAAAATGGCATACCTTTCTGAATTTTGGCTTATTCTAGAGAGCGAACTTGTAGAGCATGCCCCGCATAGAATATTTGTTAAATCGATAAGAAACTATTACACAACATACTACAAATTGTACTCTAACAATTTTTTTTTTTTACTGAATTTGGATCTATTATGAAGAAGTTATGACGTTTTTACCCGAAACACTTGTTTTAGACTAGTTTCAGGACTATCCACAAACCCTATTTTTCCACGGAGTGTAACTCCAAACAATACATTGACCCACAAGATGAATTCTTTACCACAGATACTTGGATATGTTTCCTCAATGGAATAGCAATTTTACGGTTTGAATCATTCTATAAAAAACTTTATTGTGAAAATGGTGAGATGACCTGTAAATAACATACCTTAGAAAGCGTCATCAAAAGAATTTATCCTTCCTTGAATTCTGGCCTTCTTTTCTTTACATTCCCTCATAAATTCAGGTTAGATATCCTTTGGTTACCTCAAACACCTATAAATTTTCAATATTATCAAGTGTGATATAAAATCAAAGAGCCTTTCCTCTTATTTATACTCTCCAAGTAGCTTCCTTAAAAACATCTTCTAGGTCACTTTGCCCACTTTCCTTATTTTAGGGTTAACAAATTCTAATTTCTCCATTAAATTTATTATTTAAATAATTTATTTTGTATTCACTTTGAATTATAGTACAATCATTACCTCACTTTATTATTTTCCATCTAAAATCTCTTAAACCACTTTGACTACTTTGACCTTTTGGGCTTCTAGATGACATATGAGGGTCCTCCAACTTCGTAAGGCCATAACTCCCAAACCGTGAGGAGTTATGTGATGTTCCACATACCACCAAAAATGGAATGACACGTACTATCCATATATAATATTATTACCTAAAACTTTATCAAAACTCATACTCTTACCCATCAAACAAACTTGGGTACATTACTCAAACATGGGTTCTCCAACTTCTCATGGCCATAACTCTTTAACCGTGAGGAGTTATGTGACATTCCACATACCACTAGAAATGGAATGAAAAGCACTATCCATATAGGATAGTTTCACTGACAAATTCATTGATCTTAATCTCATTATTCCACAAATAATCATGGATTCTCTAACCATACTTATAGGATAACTCAATCCGCAAAGCGTCTTCCCATGAGGGCTTTCACCATAAGGGGACCAATTTGGAGTTCATCCATTTGTACTTATTATCAACCATGACAAGACAATAATAAGTCATCTTTACATCAAACAAAATTGGGTCCATTACCCAAACCTTTATGCCACTGGGATTTCTTCAAGGGTTGACATCAATCACTAAGAGTTGACATCAATATACAATATCACTGTCCATTGGTTGACATCAATGACAACCAACAATCCATTCCAACTATCCATCAACCTAAGCCAACTGTCTGACAATCTCCCCCTTTGGCATTGAGGGAAACACTAACATTGATGGCAACACTTACTCATGATAAAATTCATGCTTATACTCCTCATAATTGTTTCTATCTCTCCCCCTTTGAAATCAATGGAAAAGGGTATCTCCCTTTAGGGCTACTCCCCTTGAATGAACTCTCCTTGGGGCTGCTCCCCCTGGCCACATGCCTTTGATTTTTATTTGTATTTATAAGCCTCTAATTACTCTCTCTCCCTTCATATGAATAATATATCTACCTTTGACAAAGGGTATCACTTTGAAGTCATATCACTCATTCTTCCCTTGTGACAATCACTCACCTTGGAAATATGCCGCTATGGTCTCTCTCCAAAAATTTACCTTTGCATATGATAAATCTCTCCCCCCTTTTCCTATTTATGGTGTTTCCTTGTTTATATCTAAGACATATAATATAAGCATTCAAAATAATTCATTTTGGAGTAGAAATTACTCTGAGTCTTTGGTGAAGATTCTCAAAGGCTTCCCATGGAAGTGGTTTTGTAAAGATGTATGCCACTTGTTCTTTTATGCCGACATACTCAACTTTGATGTTGATTTCTGCAACCTTATCCCATAGAAAGTGATACTTGATTGGAATGTGCTTCATCTTGGAGTGCATCATCAGGTTCTTTGATATACCGATGGCTCTTGTATTATCACAATAGATTGGAATGGACTCATCATACTCAACCTGTATATCTGTCGTAGTTTTTTTCATCCAAAGAACCTGTGTACAACATGATGTTGCTGCAATATACTCTGCCTCGGCTATATATAAAGATATCGATGATTGTTTCTTTCTTATCCATGATACTAAACACTCACCCAAGTAGAATGTTTCTCCACTGGTGCTTCGTTGCTCATCAATAAAACCTACCCAATCTACATCTATGTAGGCAATAAGTGATAGATCCTTTCCTTTTGGATACCATAATCGAAACTCTTATGTTCCTTTGAGATATTTGAAAATCCTCTTCACTACTAATACATGTGATTCCTTTGGTGCTTCTTAAAAGTGTTCTACTTGTCCAACTCCCTACATTACATCTGGTCTTGATGTTGTCACATATAGTAGGCTGGTAATTATTGACCTGTATTGCCTCTGATCTGTAGACTTTGAATCATCATCTTTGCTCAACTTGCAACTAGTTTGCATGGGAGTGATAACTGGTTTGGAATCTTCCATTTTGAACCTCTTTAGCATTTATCTGATATACTTGGTTTGATAAATACAAATTCTTTGGTTTCTTTGACATATCTAAAGCCCTAGAAAGAAGGATGGTTCTCCAAGTAACAACATTTAAATTTGATTCCTCATATCCTTATCAAATTTATGTCTTAACCTATCATCATCACTACCAAAAATAATATCATCAACATAAACTTCAATTAATAAAATATTACCTTGACTTACCTTGATGTAAAGGTTGTTGTCTGCACTTATTTTTCATAGTTCGTAGGGAATTTGTTCATTGTTGTTTCTGAGGAAGCCATATGTCCCAGTTCCTTCTGATGATCTTAAGCGTGATTCAGCAGTTTCTGACCTTCGTGATCCATACCTTCGTAAGCGAGCTGAAGATTCTGATGTTCGTTAGCGAGATCCTGATGCTCGTTCTCGTTATCCAGATGAAAAGCCCGCCGGCCGGATGTAGATGCTCTGTATGTTCCAGGTGAAGAGCCATATATAGATAGTGACCCAGCTCTTTCTGATCGAGAGCCAGAAGCATACCTTACAGTTCGATAGCCAGAGTAAATAGTAGTTCCAGGTCTAGCAGTCGATCCATAAGCAGGAGTTTTAGTTCCACGTACATATGCTCATATATAGATATTCTGAAGTTCGTTATCAAGATCGAAGTGCTAGGCACCCCTTTCACTAGCGAAAGATGCAGGCACAGTATTCAACCGACCTAAGGCCCTTACCGTCGTATTTCTATGAAGACGAAGTAATAAGAGAGCAGCTATCGAGGGGAGATGCCTGGAGAGAGAACCCTAATGAGGTGCTACGGTGACGGAGCGGGTACCGAGCATTTAACGAGAGGAGAAATATACACGAAAATAAGTATACATGGCGAGAAGTGGGTACCTTTACTGGGATCAAATTCCAGTAACCAATACGGATCTTCCTCTTACTAAGTCGGCTTCACATACCGAACTATGACCTGCGGTTGAAGTCATATAGATTCTAATTGATCTGATTAGGCGAGACGACCCTGTTAGATTCCCAGTTTTACCTTTTACTATGAATCATGATCGTTACATGGTGACTCCAAGACGGAAAGGCTATTCTTTCTCCTCCACAGAGCATGGATCTTTTAGGAAGTAGAGTTTCTTTTGGTTTTCATATTCTATGAATAGGAAAGTATGTTTTATTAGAATAGGATCTAAAATGTTGAAGAAGCTCTTTTGTTTAGTTAATAGGAAATAGGATAACTTTCAATATTGAGACAAGGAAAGCCAAAGCCCTAAGACCACACCTTTACACAAGACTCCGGACCTTTAGTTATGATTTGATCAACAAAAGGACCTCTACACTGCAGGTGCAAGAGAAAGGACTTATCGGGAAAACCCAAACCCATTACTTTGGTTATACTTTATAGGTCTTTTTCTTTAGGCTTTTATCCTCAGGAAAAGGAGGGATTTAGCACTTTAGTCTTATTTAGGATCTTTGGGAGTATTATTTTGAGAGATGAACAGGAAATAATATTCTCTTTTGATGTTTGAAGTAATTGTAGCTTCCTACCTAGGTCTTTGGGACTCCTTAAGATTAGAAGTTTGTCTCTAGATTAGATAGTATCAGAAGGAAATCAGATTAGAGCGGTTCCTTAATCTTGGTATATAACAAATAGAATCTTTGCTACAGTTATAAGATGATTGTATTTACTATGTTTTGAATGTGAACTATTGTATGTACTTCATGTGTCCAAATAATATCTGTCAATTTGGAATCCATAAGCATTTTTTGAGCCATTTCCTGTGTAATTACCATCAATTATGATAATGTTCCTTTGTCTCTGAACTACTCTTTGAACCAATCTATGAATCCATTCTCTCGTCCATACTATCCAAGAATCTACTTGTGCAACTGTCCATAATGTTGACCCATTTATCACTATATTATCATGAAGTCTTGATTAATCCATCAAATTGTACTTATGTTAACTAACTTCTCTAGACCTGTCTTCTCAAACTCGACAAGTTTCTCAAAGGATGGTTCTTTGGTATGTCACAACTATCGCATAGACTCCCGCTGTCTAATATTCATATTACCTTGGAGTCTCTAAGACTGATGGATCAGAACAATTCCTTCTCTTATGTGTATTCATCATGATCTTCATTGGTAGATTCATTATTTTTCTAAGCTATGACTTTTTTCTTTCTGTCTGTGGATTCATTTTTCACTATAATGCCTGAAAGTACAATATCTTGAACTTGTTCCTTATTTACCTATCCTTCCTTTCTTTCACTAATTTTCCAAACCTTTCTGTATCTGACATCTTTCTTTTTCTCTGTAGAATTTTATTCATCTCATTTTATTGCCAATATTGCAATCTCTGGTACCTGGTATTTATTCACATGTTCTTTCTGTTTTCTTATCCATACTTTCTTATATCTGATATCAGTATTCTCTTTCATGGAAGTATCGATCATGCTTCTACAATCACTGGCTATGTGTCCATAGTTATGGCATTTGTAACACTCAATGTTACGTGCGCCCACATAGGCACTTCTTGCTTGAACATTTCTTTTATAATCCTTGCAATCTGCAACCTTATGTCCAAAGTTAATACAATAAAAACAATGACCACAAAATAAATTTCCATACCTAGGAGTGAATGATCTTATTTGTGGTGTAGTCCTTCTGAATTCTTGCCTTGGATGATCATGATTGAATCTTCTTTATGGCTTGAAAATGGATGGACTTCTTGAAGATGTATCTTCAATAGTTTTCTTATATTTTGGTTGACCATGATTCCTTCCTTTGAGTAATTCTGCATACCTCTTTATATTTTCTTAATTCTTCTTTTCTAGCAACGTAGAGTGCTTCTCTTCATTCTCTACAACTGATGTGGATGTTTCTTTCTCTTCAATGTTCTTGTTGAGCTTGACGATTTTGACTCTTAGTGTGACAACTTCTTCTTCAAACCTCTTCTTATTTCTTCATTATTTGAGACTTCATGACCTCTGATGTTCTCTTTGCTTCTTCAAGTTGGGTTTTCAATGTAATTATTTCTTCTTCCAGTCTTCTCTCTTCTTGACCAAACTCTTCCTCAAGTTGGTTTATTGGTTCTTTCCTTGAGATGATCCATCAATATCTTTTCTCTCTTTTCTGCTTCTTCCTTTTGTGCTACTATGTTGGCTTCTAAATATTTCTTTTGATATTCTAGATTTTCTTCAATTGTTCTGGCCTCTTCTAGTTGAGATCTTAAATTCTTGATGACCTGCTGATCTTTTTTAGAACCTTGAACACTTTCCTTTTTCTTCATCAATTCATTCTTGGATGACTTGTTTTATTCTTTTTCTTTCCTTAGATATTTAATTGCACTAATCATTTTTTATTTGTAATCAACTTTTGCTTCTGCATACTCTTCCTCTTCTGAATTTGTCTAACATGATGAACATATTTCTTCCTATTTTGTATCTGCATATTCTTTGGCATTTTCTTAATCTGCGATGGGTAAAGAATATATATGTAACTTATCCCAAATTTCTTTGGCTGATGAACATTTACCAACCTTTTCTCTTACCAGATTAGGTAATCCTTCCTAGATGAAATCCATTGTTATTTTGTTATTCTTCTTCAATTCCTTCTTGGTTGCAGTCTTTTCCCTTTTCAAACTATTATATCCTGTAACAACTGATAGCCAAATATAATGCCCCTATGCCTGTAAAAATAATTACGTCCTTTTTTTCCACATCTCATACTTAAAACCATTCTGACCATTAAACATTGGTACTCCATTCTCAGAATAATCCATGATCTCCTTCAAGTGGTTAAATGATTTCCTAAAGGAACCTACTCTAATACCAATTGTTGGATTACTGAGAGGGGGGGTGAATCAGTAATAGAGAAATTTAATCCTTTTTAACCATGTAATCCAAGTGTTATATCAATGTAGCATTGTAATACCCCAAGGACGTGCCTGCATTATATTATGTATTGTAATCATGATAATAGGATGGTGAGCCAAGTGTATATAGGCTAGTGGAATTATGTGTTATTTGGATTGAAGAGCCTAGGTGTTAAAGGAAAGGAGCCTTATTTTTGTATATGTAATTATGCAGATCATTAATAAAATATAAATATCATTGTGTGTCGACCAACCATAAATAAAGAGTGATGGGGGACTAAGCTTCCACAAGGATGGGAAAGGGAAGGAGGCTAACTGTTGGGCCTAGGGGATAAGCTAGGGGGATTATCTCTAAAGGGGATAATAATTTATTATTATTTGCTAAAAGGCTAAGGTGGTCAATTGACCAAGTGTTTTCCTAAGTTCTTTAAAAAGGAACATATGCAAAAGGGAACACGTGTAGCTCCAAGAAGACAAGTGTTGACTTGGGTGGATGCAGTTAAAAGTTGAAGTGTCAGTTGTGTTGGGGGTTTGTGGGTCATTCTTCCATCCTTCACCTCATTTGTTCTGTGATTCTTCCATACTCTGCCTAAGTTTGCTGGAATGTTTCCCGAGAACTGTTATTCCTCTACACTCGACCTCTGTGTTTTGTTCTCTGGTCACACACCTTGAAACCAGTGGGAGAAACCCCTAGAATGATCCATTGTCTAACCTATTCAACCTCTACATAGTCATGCATCCTGAACCCAGTGAGAAACCATGTACTAAGCCACGTCTTCTATGAAACCTGAGCATATTGTAATTGTCTATGTCATGTGTGTTATAACTGTGGGTTGTTGTGGCCACGCAGTCCCTTGGCTGAGTGTAATTTGCTGCCATCATTTGTTCCTTGTGGAGCCTTACTATTGTCCTCCTGGTGTTGGAAAGGAGCTGAAGAAGCAGGTTGTCAGGCCTATGTGAAACACGCTCTCCAGGTGAGGGAGGTGGTTGTGGTTGAAGAGGAAGGTTGTCAGGCCTATGAGTGACTCTCTTTAGGAGAGAGAGTATGTGAAGGAAGTGAGAAATCCTGGAAGGGGTCCTGTAGCTGCCACAGATCTTGGATAATTCTTGTCCAGCCTGTTGTTGAAGCCCAAGGAAAGGGAGGTTTAGCATACGAAGGAATTTCATATGTGGCAGTGAAGGTGTATACTCCTAATGTGGGACAGACATGTGGGGATTGAGAGTCTGTGATTAGTGGCCATAGGTGGCTTCTAAGAGAGAATCCATCCTCATAAACTGTGTGTCTTCCTGTTGACCTTGCCTAGCCTAGGATTTCCTTGCTTGGTGGAGCTTAGACCCAGCCCTAGGTTGACCTACTACTAAGAGTGATGAGAAGCGTGGTCTAATGCTCGGAGGTTTGTGGAAGGTGTGCACATATTTGGTGGTGTTATTCTAGTTGAAAGATAAGTATAATTCATGTTCTTAATTTTATCTTACGCATAGTGCTTGAATGTTATCATGTATTCCATTGCATGTATGAATTATTGTTAATTCTATTTAAGTCTATATGATGGTAGTAACTCTATGTTAAATGTGTTAATTTGATTTAATACATATTATATATGAGTGTATATTCTACAGTAGTGGCATTTCCTAGCTTGTGGGTGGTTGGGGATGTTACAATATGGTATCAGAGACATGGTTTCAACGCTGATCCTAGATGGGTTGGATAAGTGGTCTTTGGACCCAAGGTTTTGAGTGGAAATGATGCTTGGAGGAACCGATTTACAACCTTAGAATGTTTCTGAGTGCCAATGAGTTACTTGGTTGTGTTACAAAGCTCAGGAGGAGTAGTAGTAGAATAAAACCACAGCCAGTGTGGTATTTGACCAGAGAGAGAGAGAGCTCAACACTTGGGATGTTAGAGCCATAGGATCTGTTTGGAAGGAGAGGAAAAACCTTTATGACTGTCAGATTTGGAGAAGGTGCAAAAAGGATAACCTGGAATCACTTTGGACTTCGCGGCGTCGATGAAACTGAATGAAAAGGTAAGAGAAAGGTTAAAACCCGAAGCTCCAAAGTCCGAAGGAGATATACACCATAAATCATAGGAAAATATCTTGACCATTAGATTCGTGTCCAAGAAGGCAAAGGGAAGTCATTTTGGAGGATTTCAAGTGTGGAGTGTAACAAACTCCCAAAGTCCCGAAGGCCGAAGTAGATCGAAACCATCTGTTATGAAGGACATGCATCAAGAGATCATGTACTTTGGGTGGAAGTACTTCAGGAGGAGGCAAGTGTTGTGGGTTTGAAAATATTGAAGCCCAAAGTGTCAAAGTCACTCATAGTCATTGACCGTGAAGGAGGACACGCATCGGTGGATCGTGATCTCTGGGAGAAAGTACCTCGGGAAAAAGCAAGCATAGAGGATTTGAAACTCCCAAAGTCTGAAGCCCTGAAGCTTGAAGTGGCGAGTCATGATGATGTCACCTCGAGGTGACGTGGATACATGGGTTGTGTGCCAAGTGTAAGTGGATTTCGAACCGTGGAAGGTTGAGATGGAATTTGGAATGTGACGAGTGTCACCCATCTAAATGGGCCACATATTAATCGCTATTATTTTGCAATGCAGCATCTTGTATGAGCAGGGTTAGTTGGACCCGAGGTTATGTAACGTAGTTAAAGGTTGGAGGACCCACATTGGTGTTGATCACGATACATCGAGATCAACTTCCAGGAGACATTGCGGTGACCCAAGTTGCAAATAAGCTAATTTTCCAAGGCGGTCCCGCAATCCAAACCGTGGTTTCACTGAGGGGTTTCCTGTCAGCGTTAGAAGAAATGTAGGATGAAAGGAGGGTTTCTCCAAACCACCATTGCTTGCCCTCGCAATTGGAGAAGTTAAGTGATGTGATGTAATGACATCACCAAAGGTTATTAGGAATGTTCGGAGATTAACAATTCGAATGTGTGAATGCGAGATCCTCCTAAGCTTCGAAGTCCCAAAGACCCAAACACCGGGAACTCAGACACCTAAGATTCCATAGTAAGTGTCAGTCGTTGTATGTTGGGTAGAAATGGACTTTTCATCCACTCTACTTCATGAGTTCGGTAACTCAGAACTCCGAGAGATTGTTGTTTTGTGCTCTGGAAATATTCTAAAGTCGAAGGCCAAAGACCCGAGTAAGTGCTTATTGATCTAGAGCTTGGTCACAAACTATGGTCACATGGGTTGGGGACTAAGAAAAAGGGGCTAGTGCCCGAAAACTTCACAGAGTAGAGCCCCGAAAGAAAATGGAGTTTGAAATTTTTCTTGAATAAGATATTTTTATGAATGTTGTGGGATTTGTTAAGGAATGATGACCTGGCAAATTCTAGTTTTTTGCACGTTGTGTTTGCATAAGTTTAATGAGTGTCAAAACCGAATAGAGTTTCCACTGAGTGAAAATAAATGGAGTAGGTACACAATTCTTCCAGTTAAGAGAATGAATCTAAAGGGATGGATGTTGATTTCAGAGTTGAAGGGTAGAACTCCAATGGGCATGGAGAAGAGGTAGATAAGGAAGGGAATATGATGAAAATCATTGAAATATTGCAGAAAGATTCCCAAACTCACAGAGAAGATCACATAAGGCTCAAGAAAGCTAAGGAACAATAAGGAGAATTCAGATTAAAGTTGATGAAGAGTCTGGAGAGAATAGAAACAAATTTGGACAAGGAGAGAGACTCGAGAAAAATAGGGAGTCACCAGACTTCTGAGGGAAGAAGATCAAGGAGTGTTGGTAGACACCATCATCACTCCCAAGGTCACTCCAAGAGGAGGAAACACAGTAGTTCAAGCCCATCTCCAACTAGAAAGCACAGGATATCTAGAGTGGATAAACTGAAGGGAGAAATGAACAAGATTAAGCCTCCTACGTTTTATGGAGAACACAAGAAGGATAAATATGCCGAGATATGGTTGCTTGGCATGAGGAAATATTTCAAACTACAGAATTATTCCTCTCATGCCGAAGGAAGAATTGCAATGTATCAATTGACAGAAAAAACAACCATGTGGTGGGATCAACTTGTGTAGGTGCAACACATTAGAGAGAAAGATATTACTTGGAAAGAATTCAAGAAGTATTTTGAAAAGAAATACTTGACTAAAATATACTATGACAAAAATATGAAAAAATTCTTTGAACTCAAGTTGGGAAGCGTGACCATGGATGACTATGAACAAAGGTTTTTGGAATTACTGAAGTATGTTTTGTTCATCAAGGATGAGACTGTCAATATTCAAAGGTATCTGAGTGCATGACCACCTTCCATCGGGGAAAATATCCATTATGATGGCCCTAAGACTATGGAAGAAAATATAAGAAGAGAAAAATGCTTATATGATAAGAAAAGAGAGAAGCCTACTTTCTAGAAGGCTTGGGAAGACAAGAAGAAATTCAATATGGATCAGATGAAGAAGGGAAATAAGCCACCCCTTTTCAGAAACATTCCTCAAGAACGACCATCTTTTATAGAGCCTAGGAAGGGTGAAGTGGATGGGCAAATGCCAAAACAACCACCTATGGAATGTTGGGGTTGTAAAGGAAACCATATGTATAGATATTGCCCCCACATAAATGACAAGGTGAGAGTTGTCCACAACGTTCAGCACGCTGAAATAGTGGAGGACATGGGCAGTAGAATACCCAAGATCTACGCAACCCTGGACAACAAGAAAGAAGAATATCAATCACACATGATTGAAGTGGAAGGTATGATTACCAACCAACCATTTACTATTTTAATTGATTCAGGGGCTAGCCATAGTTATATAGATCCTATAGTGGTGGAAAATTTGCAATTGTCGAGAAGAAAACATGGAAAATATTGGTTAGTGCAGCTGGCTATAGGAACCAAGAGACAGGTTATAGAATTGGTTAAGTCTTGTCCTGTGGACATGAATGGACTGAGCACAAAGGATGAATTGAACATTATACCTTTAGGTTCTTATGACTGTCTAATTGGGATGGACTCGTTGGACCAACACCATGCCATCTTGGACTATCATAGAAAGGCATTCACTTTCTTGGATGAGGAAGGAAATCGGAATATAGTCCAAGGAATTCCCAAAGTTGTTGTTGTTAGACAAATCTCAACAATGCCACCGAAGAAGTGCTACAGGAAAGGCTGTCAATTATTTGCAGCCCATGTGGAGGAAAAACCTAAGGATGAGGTGTCAAATATTGAAGATCATGTGGTGCTAAAGAAGTTTGAGTATATATTTTAGGAAGTACCCGTAATACCCCCAAAGAGAGATATTGACTTGTCTGTAAACTTGATGCCTAGAGAAGCTCCAATGTCAAAATATCATTACAGAATCAGTATGCCAGAGCTAAAAGAACTACAGTCGCAGCTTGAAGAGATTCTGAAGAAAGGGTATATATGCCCAAGTGTGTCACCTTGGGGTGCCCTGGTCCTATTTGTAAAGAAGAAGGATGGTACGTTGAGATTGTGTATCGATTTTAGACAATTGAACAAAGTGACTATTAAGAACAAGTATCCTCTGTAGAGGATTGATGATCTCTTTCATCAGTTGAAGGATGATAAGATATTTTCAAAGATATATCTTAGGTTAGGATATCAGTCGGTAATCAACAAGACCTCCTTTAGAACAAGGTATGGTCATTATTAATTCACAGTGGTTCCATTTGGGTTGTCAAATGCACCCGTTGTTTTTATGTGTCCAATGAATGGTGTATTTAGGGACTATCTTGACAAGATTATCATAGTCTTTTTGGATGACATCTTCGTGTATTCCAAGTCAATGGAAGAGAATGAACAACATCTGAGGATGGAACTGCAAGTGCTAAGAGAGCACCAACTATATGTCAAGTTGAGCAAGTGCTCATTTAATTAAAAAAACAGATCCATTACTTGGGGCATATCATTTCAAAGGATGGAATAGTTGTGGATCCTGAGAAGATAGAATCCATCAGAGAATGGCCAATGCCAAATAGTGTAACAGAAGTCATATACTTTATGGGTCTTGCTGGATATTATAGAAGGTTCATTGCAGGGTTCCCAAGGATAGCTCACCCTATCACTTCCTTGCAAAGGAAGGAGAACAAGTTTCAGTGGACTGGTGAATGTGAGAGAAGCTTCCAATGATTGAAGCAGTTGCACCAGCGCCCCAATCCTAAGGATTGCAGATCCAAATGAGGACTTTGTAGCATGTACAAACACATGCAAAGAAGGATTGGGGGGAGTCCTCAGCCAGAATGGATTCGTAATTGTTATGAGTACAGAAAGCTGAAAGAGCATGAAAAGAAATATGCAACTCATGATTTGGAGTTGGCAGCCATAGTACACACTCTAAAGAAATGGAGACACTACCTCATGGGAAGGAGGTTTGAACTAAGGAAAAACCATAATGGTGTGAGGTATTTGTTTGATCATCCAACCTTGAATGTTAGGCAAAGTAGGTGGTTGGAATTCCTTTGTGAGTATGACCTTGATATCAAGCATATCAAAGGGAAGGAGAACAAAGTGGTTGATGCACTCAACAGGAGTGTGCATGAATTACATGCTACAACAATTAGCATGTACCAAAATGATATTAAAGGCATAATTTCAGAGGCTGCAAATACATATTTGAAGTACAGGGATTTGGTAGCAAAGCTACAGGAAGGTAAGATGCCATAGAAAGTGGAGAATTATAAATTGAAAAATGACAAAACACTTATGTACCAGAACAAAATTTATGTACCTAACGTCCAAGAACTGAAACTTATGATTTTGAAAGAAATGCATAATGTGCCTTATGCTGGGTACCCTGGATATCAGAAAATTGTGACAGTAGTCAAGAGCCATTACTTTTGGCCAGGTATGAAGAGAGAGATTTTTTAATACATCGCTAGATGTATGGAGTGTCATAAGGTTAAAGCTAAGCACAAACACCCAACAAGGTTGCTACATCCTTTACCAATTCCTGAGTGGAAGTGGGAAGTGGTGACAATGGATTTCATCACAGGATTACCCAGAACTGGCAAGCATCATGATTCAATCATGGTGGTGGTGGACAAGCTTATGAAAGCTTCCCATTTTATTCCACTAAAGACTACTCACAAGGCATCTAATGTTGTTGATATTTTTATGAGGGAAATAACACGATTGGAAGGTATTCCCAAGAAAATTGTGTCTGACAGGGACCTGAAATTTACGTCAAAGTTTTTGAAGGGGTTGTTCAAAAGATTTAGAACAAATTTGAACTTCAGCTCAACCTATCACCCTAAGTCTGACGGGCAGACAGAGAGGGTGAATGAAGTGATAGAATAGATTCTAAGGATGTATGTGATGGATAAACCATATAAATGGGAAGACTACCTACACTTGGTAGAATTTGCCTACAAAAATGGGTATTAAGCATTGTTGAATATGAGCCCATTTGAATCATTTTATGGAAGAAAGTGAAATACTCCAATAAGATGGGATAACCCAGCTGATAGTGCAATGGTTGGGCCAAAGTTTCTCAAGGAAATGGAAGAGAAAATGCCAAAAAATAAGCAGAATTTAAAGGCTTCCCAAGACAGGCAGAAAATTTATGTTGATAAAAATAGAACCCACAGAGAGTTTAAAGTGGGAGAGAATGTTTTCCTGAAATTCAAAGCCAATATAAGTTTCCTGAGCCTCAAAAATTGTTCGAAGTTGGAAGCCAGATTTTGTGGGCCATTTGAAATCCTAGAAAGGATTGGGCCAGTTGCATATATGCTTGCATTACCTACAACCATGACTGTACATAATGTGTTTCATATTTCATTGCTTAAGAAATATATACCTGATGATAATCATGTTATCGATTGGAATGTGATTCAGGTGGAGAAAGAAGGTGCCTTGCAAGTGCATCCTGTGTGCATATTGGACCGGAAAAGAAAACAACTCCGGAGTCGAGCCATAGGGATTGTAAAGGTCCAATGGACCTAGTATGGTCTAGAGGACATGACATGGGAGCATGAGGATTCTATGTGGGCAGAATACCCACATATTTTTGAAGATTTTGAAAATCTTGTTGATGTTGTGTAAAAGTTGCACTGAGGATAGTGAAAAAATAAGGGGAGGGGATTATAATACCCCAAGGACGTGCCCCAGTTATATTATGTATTGTAATCATGTTTATAGGATGGTGAGCCAAGTGTATATAAGATGGTGGGCTTATGTGTTATTTAGGCCGGAGATCCTAGGTGTTAAAGGCCAGGAGCCTGATTTTTGTATATGTAATTATGCAGATCATTAATTAAATATAAACATTGTTGTGTGTCAATCGACCACAAAGAAAGAGTGATGGGGGACTAAGATTCCACAAGTATGGGCAAGGGAAGGAGGCTAAGTGTTGGGCCTACGGGCTAAGCTAAGGGGATTACCTCTAAAGGGGATAATAATTTATTATTATTTCCTAAAAGGCTAAGGTGGTCAATTGACCAAGTGTTGTCCTAAGTTCTTTGAAAAGGAACGTGTGCAAAATGGAATGCATGCATCTCCAAGAATACAAATGTTGATATGGGTGCATGCAGTTAAAAGATGAAGCGTCAGTTGTGTTGGGGGTTCGAGGGTCATTCTTCCATCCTTCACCTGAGTCATTCTGCGATTCTTCTATACTCCACGTGAGTTCACTGGAATATTTCCCGAGAACCGTTTTTCCTCTGTACTCGACCTCTGTGTTTTGTTCTCTGGTCACGTACCTTGAAACCAATGGGAAAAACCCTTGGACTAATATGTCATCTAACTTGTTCAAACTCTACATAGTCATGCATCCTGAACCCAGTGAGAACCCACAGACTGAGCCGTGTCTTCTGTGAAACATGAGAATACCATAATTGTCTATGCCACATGTGTTATAATTGTGGGTTGTTGTGGCCACGCATTCACTTGGCTAAGTGTGATTTTATGCCTTCATATGTTCCTTGTTGAGCCTTACTATTGTCCTCCTAGTGATGGAATGAAGTTGAAGAAGTAGGTTTACAGGCCTGTGTGCACCGCTCTTTCCAAGTGAGGGAGGTGGTTGTGGTTGAAGGGGTAGGTTGTCAAGCTTGTGAGCGACTCTCTCTAGGTGAGAGAGTGCACGAAGGAAGTGAGAACTCCTGGAAGGGTTCCTGTAGCTTCCACAGAGCTCAAATAATTTTGGTCCGGCCTATTGTTGAAGCCCAAGGCAAGTGAGGTTTAGCATCCGAAGGACTCTCCTCTATGATAGTGAAGGTGTATACTCATGGGGTGGGACAGGCATGTGGGGAATGAGAGTTTGTGAGTAGTGAGCATAAGTGGCTCCTAGGAGAGAATCCATCCTCATAAACTGTGTGCATTCCTGTTGACCTTGCCTAGCCTAGGATTCCCTTTCCCAGTGGAGATTAGTTCCATCTTAGTGGTGACCTACTGTTGAGAGTGATGAGAAGTGCAGTCTAAGGCTGGGAGGTTCATGGAAGTTCTGCACACAGTTGGTGGTGTTATTCTAGTTGAAAGATAAGTTTAATTTATGTGCTTAATTTTATGTTACACATAATGCTTGAATGTTATCATGTATTCTGTTGCATGTATGAATTACAGTTAATTCTATTTAATTATGTATGATGGTAGTAACTCTATGTTAAATGTGTTAATTTGATTTAATGCATATTGTATATAAGTGTATATTCCGTAGTAGTGGCATTCTCTGGCATGTGGGTGGTTGGGGATGTTACAAGCATTATCATCCAATAACTGCAGAGTAAATAAGAAATGAGCAAATGAACAATCATACACATACATAGTACACCAATGTTTTACATGGAAACCCAAAGTGGGAGAAAACCACAAAATATTTTTTCTTATATGTCTTGAAGAATTACATTCATTGGAAGCACCAACTTCCTTGTTTTTCCAGCTACAACTCGAAGGAGGCTCCAACCCTCTAGTTTCTCAGGCTACAACCCGAGGGAAGCTCCAACTCCCCAATTATCTGGCTACAACCAGAAGGAGGATACAACCATGTATGTTCTCCTTCTACAACCAAAAGCTGGATACACCCACCTGTCCTTTCCCCTTCTATCTATCTTGACATATAAGTAGAATGATGGAACCACTGTCACACTATCACTATGAGATATATTGTTGTAAACATGTAACAATCAACCTTTACCAATCAAATTGTATCAAACAACCTGTACCAATAACCTAAACCATGCATAAACCATGCATCAACCTGTACCTCAACCTATAATCAACATGTACCATAAACAAGTGCATCAACCATGCACCATCCTGTACAAAACCCATACCATGAACAAGTGCATCAACCATGCACCAAACTTGTACAAATAGCATGTCACAACAACCTATCCAAACAACCTATCACAACAACCTATCTCATCAATTTTATCAACCAAATCAGATCTACTCACCAATATCAATCACCAAGACAACTCTCAAAGATGTGCATCAACAAACCATAACACAACAACTCATAATCATCACCAAGATCAATATGTGCTTCTAATAATATACTAATACAAGTATGCTAAATCATCCATAAACCATGTGTCAATAATACTACTAACACGTGCCTCCAAAAATGTACCAAGTATGTACCAATCATGTGTCAAGTACTCATCAACTATGACTCATCAATATGTACCAACATCATCAAATATACAGCTCATGTATGTGCCAACTCATCAACTACTTGTCTCAACCATGTACCCAACATGTACCTCAACCAAAATTCCTCATCAATTTCATCATCCAAATATGATTTGTAACTCTATAATAGACCTGGTGTATATGATCACATACCTGCAAACCTTATTTAACTTTAACAACAAGAGACTATCATTTTCATCAAACTTTTCTTTAGTCTCACATGACTAGTTTTAGATTAGTCAACAACCCTAACTTGAATTAATCATAACTTTGCACCTGTAATGAATAAATATATAAAACTGATACAAAATGTTATTTAGTGTGATTTATGCAATTTCACCAGGTGTCACTACTTGGAACCTCTCAGAAAAAGAGTTATAGCAAAAATGACATACCTTGTTGAATTTTGGCTTATTCTAGAGATCGACCTTGTAAAGCATGCCCCACACAGAATATTTGTTGAATCAATATGGAACTATTACACAGAATAATATATACTGTACTCTAACCAACACATTTATTCTCACTAAATTTAGATCTTTTATGAAGACATTATGACGTTTTTATCCGAAACACCTGTTTTAGACTAGTTTCAAGACTATCCACAAACCCTATTTTCCACGTAGTGTAACTCCAAAAAATACAACGACCCACAATATGAATGTTTTACCACATATAATTGGATATGTTTTCTCAATGGAATAGCAATTTCACTTTCTGAATCATTATAGAAAAAAAATTATTGCAAAAATGGTGAGATGACCTGTAAATAACATACCTTAGAAAGCATCATCAAAAGAATTTATCCTTCATTGAATTCCATCCTTCTTTTCTTCACCTTCCCTCATAAATTCGGCTTAGATATCCTTTGGTTACCTCAGACACCTATAGATATTAAATATTCTCAAGTGTGATGTAAAATAAGAGAGCCTTTCCTCTTATTTATACTCTCCAAGTAGCTTTCTTAAAAACATCTTCTAGGTCACTTTACCCACTTTCCTTATTTTAGGGTTAACCCACTTCTAATTTCTCCATTAAATTTATTATTTAAATAATTTGTTTTTTATTCAATTTGAATTATAGTACACTCATCACTTCACTTTATTATTTACCTTCTAAAATATCTTAAACCACTTTGACTACTGTGACCTTTTGCTGCTTCTAGATGACATATGAGGGTCCTCCAACTTCGTAAGGCCATAACTCTCAAATCGTGAGGAGTTATGTGACGTTCCACATACCAACAGAAGTGAAATGACATTTAATATCCATATAGAATAGTATTACCTGGAAATATATTGAAATTCATACCGTTATCCATCAAACAATCTTGGGTCCATTACCCAAACCTGGGTTCTCCAACTTCTCATGGCCATAACTCTCTAACCATGAGGAGTTATGTGACATTCCACATACCACCGGAAATGGCATGACAAGCACTATCCATATAGGATAGTTTCACTAACAAATTCATTGACCTTCATCTTATTATTCCATAAATAATCATGGGTTCTCTAACCATACTTATAGGATAACTCAATCTGCAAAGCGTCTTCCCCTGAGGGCTTTCACCATAAGGGGACCACTTTGGAGTTCTTCCATTTGTACTTATTATCAACCATAAAAAGAAAATAATGAGTCATCTTTAAATCAAACAAACTTGGGTCCATTACCCAAACCTTTGTGCCACTAGGATTTCTTCAAGGGTTGACATCAATCACTAAGGGTTGACATAAATATACATTATGACTCTCCAGTGGTTGACATCAATGACAACCAACAATCCATGCCAACTATCCATCAACCTAAGCCAATTTGATGACATTTACACCTCACCATTGTTCCAATTTATTATATCATCCCAATTAATTATTCGCCATTGAAAGAAATCCAACATTAAAAATTCTAAACCACTATGTCTCCCATGCAAACTTAATGAGGATTCAAGGAAGTGTTAAAGCTTTTTAAAATTTTGAAAGCATTAAGTTAACCCTTACCAATACAAATACAATGACCTACAGGAGTGTGTTATGGAATAAACTTGATAGAGGATAGAGGTAACACACATAGATAGTTCTCAACAGTGAATCCTACAACTCTCTTACGATCAGGGTTAAGGATAACACATTAATTTAGAGGAATGATACTAGGAAGGGAATACTGATATAGAAAAAGGTTGAGGAAACATACACTTGGAGTAACAAATACTATTCTATCTTATAATAAATCCACGTAGTCATAGTAGGTATAGAAACAACTTCTACTAATCGAATAGATTATCCACTAGACACCTCATTCAAGTTGTTTTTTTTTAAAAGAGACCAAAATTCACAAGAGGATAATTAATACATATCAGGAGTTCATTGTGTTAGAATGATACGCCATAGATAATGACCAAATTTTTTCCATAACTCTCAACAGTCAATTAAAAAAATTTTAAAACTGGTCCACAAACTCAAGCTAAATCGTTGATTTCTACGACGTTAAAGGTCATTCGAGTATCCACAGTAATCTAAATGATACAATACCCATTTTATTCAATGTTTAATGTTGGAATGACCATTAAAATAAATATCAAATATTCAGATTAAACCAAAATGAAACTATGAAAATGCCGAGGATGAGATGTAATGGTGAAATTCTCAAGGGATATCCCCACATGAATGGAGGGGGTTTTCTCTCTAAGAAAACAGAGTGGAAGGGTACATACACACACAATATTTATCCATTCACAAGGGGGTCCCTCGCCAAATAAATGCAATGAAAAAGGAAGGATTCATGAAGTAGTTGGGTGCAATTTGGGCTTAAGAAATGCAGAGTGGGAAGGGAAAACACAGAGAGGGTAGCCAACCAAAAATTGTTGAGTTGAAGTGAACATTTTCGCTAGAAAGAAGAGAGAGACCAACACCCTAGGTAGCCAAAACGCAAGGCAACATCCACTGAACAACGCAATGATTTCCATATAATTAGCTGAGGTATCTTCGAATCACTGGGTGAAATTAATGATTGGCACAGGTAAAAATTTAAGCCACTATAAAATGCAGAGATTTCCATAATAATTCACTAAGGAGTCTTCACAATTTTTGGGTGAATTAATGATTGGCAGAGGTAAAATGATCAGTAAGTTTTAGAGAGGTTAAGGTTTTCATTTGCTGTAAATACAAGGTAAACACCCAACCAATTAAGGACGTAAATGTGGAGTAAGGAAAGTACCAATAACACATAGTACTTAATGAATTTACATTGTGTAAGGTTATAATTTCACAGAGCCAAGTAAACACATTTGATGAGAAAAATCATGCAAATAACGTAGAGTATCTCACTTCTCTTACACATTAGGCAAAGGAAGGAGGCGCAAAGCCTTGAGTTGATGAAATCATTGTAATCAAGGAACGGTGGTTATTCTAGCTCAACGATGAAGGAAAGGGTAAAATGTGTACATATACAACCAGTAAAAAAAAACATAGAGAGGGGGATCATTTTTCTCAAGAAAAACGTAGGGACTTAAAAGAGAAATGCATTCTTGCCTCCCCATATCAGCTAGGCACGATTTCTCATTAAAAGGCAAAGATAAAAACTAGATTTAAAGGTTGAGTAAGGCGCAGAGATAACAACACCCAAACACAAATATACAAACGAGATTTAAAATCTAACCATATCAAGAAAACTTGCCCAACTAATATCAAAAATCTATTTCAATATCCATCAACACATAAATCTAAGTACAATTTCTAACTAATTACACTGCAAATTTAAATGTGTGTACCAAAACTGGTCGACGAACTTGTTGATGATATTTGGCTACTAGCGATCCTCCTAGATCCTACTTGCTAATCGCTAAGACCTCACTAGTATCTCCTAGCCAATGCAAGGGGTAATATTATTCCTCCTTAGCCCCGCGAGCCGCAAAGGGGAAACACACACAACCAGAAAGAAAAAGATATCTCCCAGCTTGCCTCATAAGGTTGAGCTACCACTATGTACTCGATCTGGGTATCCCAGCTCTGAGAAGAAAAATGTGTCAATAAAAATCTGGAATCATAGCCTTACGCATACCATTATTGATCCTTTCTTAAGCTCCCTCATTAGTTTTATAGAGTTATTCTTAGTGACACTCGCCAATTGCATGTTAAATTTGTTTTGTTAAAAATTTATTAGGAAAAAATCTCCCCCGTACACTTCTCACCCAATCCCTTAGTTGCACCAGAAATTCATTTCATCAATTAAATTAATTTGCCAATTTCCCTCACCCACCTAAAACCATTCCTAAAATTGCTCCTTGTTGTCCCTTTATTCCCTCAATTTCCCTTAATGACTCATGCCTTTCTTAAAGCTTAGTTGAGTTTTATTTAGGAAAGTTCTCTACACTAGATTTCTTTCTATGTTCCACATTCCCTTTGCATTTAATTTCCCTTTTCTTTCTAAGTTCCAAATTAGCATCTCTTTGCACATATCAATAATTGATTTTTAGAGAATTTATTTCTCCTTTAAATTCTAAATTTGATTTTTCATCCCCCCTTTATTAATTGCTTAATTAATTTTTAGTCCTCATATCCTACTTATACCTAGGCTTTAATTTCAACCAGTATTAGCAATTTTTAAGGGAAATTTTTTATAATTAGTATGCTTTACTCATACAACATTTATTTTAAGATTGACCAAATCAAAATAAAGTACAATTTTCTAGGCACCTAGCTTCATTTACTCACCAGTGTTACAAACCGCGAAGTGCCCTTCAGAAAACACTACGTTCTCCAAGGGTGTCACTCGCCTTTATTCATGTTTCATTTATCTGACATGCCCTTCAATATGCACTACGTGCTCCAATGGGGCCACTCACCTCTTGACTGATTTTTGTAGATGTCCAACCCTTGGAGTCAATACTCCATCAGGTGACCCTATAGAATACTAAGGGCCTCTAAGGACTAAGGAATATGCCTTATTGAACGTCGCTTAGAATCTTCGTGAGCGACTGTCTTTTTCTTCCCTCACGACATCATGGATATCTCGAACTAGGTAATAATTAACCTATAGTTCGACGTAGGGCAGGAGTGTCAGTAGGCTATGGCAGGGTTGGTTCCACACCTCTCCCTCAATATCTCTAGTTTTCCTGCATGGCCCCTTTAATCCTAATGTGAGTTTAATTAGAAAGAAATCGTCAGCCTGTATCCATCAACGAAACATGTCAGTAATCCATAAAAAACATCATAATATACTCGATCATAGGTTACCTATGCATAAACAAAAATACCCAAACCATATATAGTACACTCACTAACTCGATATAGAGTCCAAGGAGATCTATCGATGCCATCAAAATCCTCAATCTGTCAAGAGTCCTACACACTCAGGAGAAACCATTCAATAGAACCTATCTACATATCAATAACATAGCATAATATCAAAATCCACAATCTCATCAACAGAATCCATAAGCGAAGAAGACAATCATATAATGAACTAGATCACTTGCATGCAAGTGTCCTCAAAGAATATGTCACATCAAGTGTGCATAAGAGTGGGATGTAACATAAATTCCCTCTTGTTTTAAACTTTGTCCTAAAGTTTCACAGTATAAAAGTGCAGAAATAAAGTATCTCACAACCTCTAAATGTCTAGCTATCAAACAAAAATGGAAACTACTGACGAATATTATATGTGTCCTCCCAGGTAGCCGAGTCTGAACTATAAGTGTCCCATTGGACCTTAACCTTATCAACTGTTCAACGTCGTAGATGTCGAATTCAATGGTTCAGAATGAAGATTGGATTCTCCATGACCACACCCTTATCCGATACTTGCAAAGAACTCATGTCAATCATATGTGTAGGATCACTAACATAATGTCTCAAAAAAGATACATGAAAAGCATCGTTCATATGCCTCAAAGAATTAGGAAAGGCTAGTTGATAGGACACGAGCCACTTCCTTTCCAAAACCTCAAAAGGTCCCATGAACCTAGGAGAGATTCTGAAACCCTTTCCAAACTTGATCGAACTCTAGTGCGGTTTCACCCGCAAGAAGACTCGGTCGCCAAATTCATAGCTACGACCAACACAATGCACATAGACATAACTCTTCTATCAATCCTACGCTTCCTTGATCCTTTGTCTTATCATTTTAATTTTCTCTTCCATTTATTGGATCGCTTCTGGTCCTACCAGGATCCTATTCTGATGCAGACCCCCTATCCCTCCTAAGGGCTGCATGACCTCTCAGTCAGGATCTTCTAATTTCATAACCAAAATTACTCTTTTGGTTCCAAGATGCAACCTCCCTCTTCTAATCCATAGGTCCTTATATGATTTTTTCCCAAGAAAACCAACCCTAGAATAAAAAACCCCACTCCACGTGACCACAAACGTGACCACGGATCTAGCCTGAAAGGCTCGTCACGTTTTGCGACCCTGAGATTTTCAGTACGACGAGTCCTTGGCTCCTCCAAGTCCCAAAACTCCAATGAGGGATAATGAAGTTTAGCTCCTCCCTTTTCCCAACTCACGTGACCACACACCCATGACCACGAGCTCTACCACAAAAGGCACGTCATGGTTCGTGATATTAGAACCTTGTGCTACAAGGCACCTGACCCCTCCAAGTCACGAACGCTGAAATCGCGATGACACGCGATCTATGGCTCAGGTATCTCTTGGACCGATGACCATGATTATTTCGGCGTTTCACATTTCCTGACTTTTCCTACATGAAATATACTCCCTCCTTCACCCGGTCACCGAAATCATGAAACATCCCCTCACTATAGATCGACGGCTCTAGGCCTTCAAACATCTGACAGTTTGAATCCTTTTGGGATTTCATAGGTCAAGAGTCTCGACTCTTACCCTTTGTATCCCTGGTAGCCAAAATCACAAAAAGGGATCAACAACCCAGATCTATTGGGAATCGATGGCCACTATTTCTCCTGAGGGTCGAGTGTTGAAAGGTCTCCTTGTTAACCTCCCCGCAGTTCTGCTCGATCCAAAGGCTTGATCCTCGAGATCTCTCCATCATGATCCAATGCTCGACAATGTTCTTCCTCCTGAGCTTTTACTCGCTTCAAAATTAGAATATTTTCTAAGTCTTCGAAGGCTCGGCCTTCACTTCTCCTGGGGAATGGATTCTTGGATCTCAATAAAACTTCTGACGTGTTATTCCTCTTGATATTTTCCTAGTTTAGACTTTGATTTCCCACGCACTCCTTGCATCTAAGGGATTTCGATAACTCAGATCCATGAGATTTCTCACAAAGAAATTCCTCTCGATTCCCTGGCATTCCTCTCTGGCTCGATGCACACCTGGTATAGCTTCAAAATAAAGAGAAACAATTGAAACTGGGAAACTAACATGTAGAGTTCCATTCACTTGTTCATGAAAGAAAAAATGACAGGAAAACACACACAGTCCTCACACCATACATTTGGATCAGTTTTCCTTCTGTTATATTCACAAGTGCCGAAAATGGCTATGAAATACATTCAAATTATAGTAACTCAAAAATTGAGATATCCTACTAACTTGCAGCTCTCTCTTAGAACTAATTTATCTTTATATTGTTGCTCCCTCTAATGGGCGTAAAAAAACATATACCTACCTTAAAAAATATATATATTTCTAGGGTTTCCCCTGGCTACTTGCCTACTCTAAAACTCATCCAATGCTATCTTAGTGTAGTCGCATTCCAGAGTCATAGTGGAAACTCCTGCTCTATTTACGATTTTCAAAAACGTGCCTCAAAGGGTAAAGTTTGACACTGGTTCAAGCGTGCCTCAAAAGGTAAATTTTGGTGTTGAATTAAGGCAGATTTCAAAATTGGTTGCAACTACCAACATTGAATTTTTGGAAGAACTCTCACGTGTTGAGTGGTCCTGCCTCTACATGCTTGCCAACGATGCTCCTGCATCATACTCCCCTTGACAAAAATTCATGGACTCCTGTCCATGAGCTCCTCTACTGATTGTACCTGCTTCTGGATAGCAACTTTGTTTTCCCAACTGGCATATTCGATTGGGTGTCCCTTTCATTTGACCAGATACTCAAAATAGGTTTTCCTTCTGGTCTTCTTGTAATCCTCTGATCAACAATTTTCTCCATCTACGAAAGTTCTGCCACAGGCATCTGTTTCTCCCACTGAATTTTTCCTTGATCTTTTGACCCTTCTGTGTCATATTTCTTGTAAGGATACAGGTCTGAAACATTGAATATGGGCGAAATGCCCACATCATCTAGCAGCTCATTATCATAGGCATTTGCATCAAACTTCCTCAAGATCTTACAGGGTCCTATCTTTTTCATCTTCAACTTGTTGTATGTTCCCCTAGGAAAACTTTCCTTCTTGAGATGTGCTAAAACCCGATCTCCCACTTCAAATTGAAGTTCTTTGCGATGTTGATCAGTTTTGTGCTTGTATTCCTGGTTAGAACTCTCCAACTTTCCTTTGATCTTTCTATGGATTTTCTCCATCTCTGCAACAAAATCCTCTACTCCAGCACTCCTGATCTCACCTCGTTCCAAGTCTCTCAACTTAGATACTCCCATTGGTGGAATTCCATATAGTATTTAGAATGTGCTTCTTCCAGTGCTCCTGTTTGGTGATTCATTGTATGCAAATTCTGCTTGTGGAAGAATCTGATCCCACTGAATATGATGTTCAGTGACTAAACTCCTCAACAAGTTTCCAAAACTTCTATTTACCACCTCAGTATGCCCATATGTCTGAGGGTGATAAGCTGATCTAAATGACAAATTTGTCCCCATCTTCTTCCACAATGTCCTCCAAAAGTGACCAACAAATTTTATGTCTCTATCTGAGACAATGCTCCTGGGTAGGCTGTGAAGTCTCACAACTTCCTTGAAAAATAGATTTGCAACATGTGTTGCATCACTGGTCTTCTGGAATGGGATGAAATGTGCCATGTTTGAGAATCATTCCACTACCACAAATATGGAATCAAATCCCCTTTGTTTTCTTGGCAATCCCAACACAAAATCCATGCTTATTGCATCCCAAGGCCTCTTTGGTATTGGCAATGGTTGATACAAGCCAATTGATCCGGATTATTTTCGGCACAAAATGAGAGTGGAGATATAATAAAGAAATGCACAGAGATATCGCGTATATCCAATAATATAACAGAAATATATCAGAGATGCAACCATAAACACAGAGATACAGTAATACACGATTTCTATTAATGAAATAAATGTACAGAGACTGTAAAAA
>JASDQU011401165.1:2487-44255 GCA_032191745.1 Picea mariana
AAGGATAGAGAATTCATCCTTAGGAAATACTTATCGGATATCTGGAATTGGAATTTAGGTACAATGAACTAATTGTTTTGATAATAATTATTTTAATGTGTACAAATTGATGTATGTTTGTAATATAATTGTTGCGCAAGGAATTTAATGTGTTGTATGAATGCTATAGTCATTAGTTTGTCTTGCGTATTGTTGACTTGTCAATTGGGTGCTTGGGTTAGTCTTCATATGGTTTCACAGTTAACTCGGTCTCCTTGCGCGTTGAATTTTCTTGGGTTATTGGTCTAGATGTGTCATGTTCCACCTTGTAGTCATGACATGATTCCTAATGAGGGGATCATTGTGTGCCCTGAGGCGAATGATAACCTGGTCAGAGTCTTTTCTTCCCGATGTGGGCGTTGTTCATTGTAATTGATGTTGGTACTTGATTATGTAATGCCTCAATGTGTTGGTCTGCTTGTTGTAGAGGTTTCTAGTTACATTCGTTGAAGTCATTGTGTCGGGTGGTTGATGTTGCCCTTTAGCTTGTAGGCATTGTCTTTCTTGTGTTAGGTGGTTAGTCATTTTTATCTGTCTATTACTTATCGCATGTTTCGTCGAGTTCCCTAATGTGCTAGTGTCTGATTTGTTGTTTACTATTGCCTGATCTGCATACGTAGTGTTCGTCATCAAGTTGCGTTGTTTAAATGTTGTCATTTTTTCTATCCTAGTTTAAAAAAAAAAAATTGTTGCATCGCATGTAGTCGTAATGAATGGGGTCGTTACATATGGTATCAGAGATGATTCAACCCATGATTTGGGATCACTACGGATTTCATTTATTTAATTTTTGATTATAAGGTTTCTAATTAAATTGATTTGTATTCATGCATGTAATCATGGTTAGAAGAAGGGGTGCGAGGAGAGAAGGTGTGATGCCCCCAGTAGCATCCACACCTAAGGGGTTTAACCCCCAGGGAGACAAATAGGTTGTCGGGCAGGAATAGATACGGGTGGGTGATGTGGTTGGGTTGATCAGGTCCTTTCAGCAGATGTCTGATGCACTGATCAGCCGTTTGGATAGAGATGAGTCTAGGGCACCGACACCCCCTGAGGGTCCACCACGCACTACGGTCTGTACTAGAAGAATTCACCGCGAACTCAAGAAGGTCAAATTTCCTGAGTTCTTTGGTGCCCTGGATGGCGCAGCTATCGAGGCATGGTTAGAGAATATGGTGATGTTCTTTGCACTTCACGATTATACCTCCAACATGAAGTTCTGCATGGCATTCTTTCAATTGAAGGGAAGCGCTCTTCTGTGGTGGAAGACGCTCCTACCACAATTGAACATGGTGGTCGAAGACGTGTCATGGGAATTGTTCGAGGAATGGTTCTGAGAGAGCTACGTATCGAAGGAATTCATTGAGCGTTATCTCAATGAGTTTAATGCATTGTGATAGAGAAGTCGTATGATTCCTGAGTACGAGGCCCATTTTATGGAGCTGCTTCGGTATGCTCTGTACCTGAATATTGAGATAATTAAGGTCAATAGGTCCTTGTTTGGCCTTAATGTCAACATTCATGCAAAGGTTAGGATCATGATTCCTCAAACCTTGCATGATGTCATTCAAAATGCCCTCATAGCAAAGGAGGAGCTTATCAGTGGATTTCAGAGCAGGACTCCAGTGAAACTAGCAGGGCAGGTGTCATCTAGTGCATAGGAGCATCAGACACCAGCTAGACATACGCCAGGATATCATGGCTTATAGAGAGGATCCACTTTCACTAGACCTCAGTGACCAATGCCTCAGTAGAGGACTCCTTACTGAGGACCACAACATTAATAACAACACCAACTATAGCAACAACAGTTTAGGATTGTTCAACAGAAGAGACTAAGGCTCCAGGCAGGTGGGTCGTCAGCTTCTACTTCAGGTACTAGGACTACTAGACTAAAGAAAGGGTCTTGGAATTGTGTGGAGCCACATTACCAACGTGATTTCCCAGTGGAGAGGACTAGAGCATCTGGATCAGTTGAACACACTACCATGGGAGATTTAGGGAAGGCCCATCAGATTCATGCAACGGTGAATGACCGCCAGGCAGATCACTAGTCGACTATGCTTGAGACGTCAGGTACTGTCATTGACTAGACCCTTAGTATTTTGATACATCTCAGTGTTACCAAAAGTTTCATTTATGGTTCAACACTAAAAAGGATTAAGCTAAAGGTAGTCAAACAAGATGATTTTAGCTTTGTAGAAATGGATTCTAGATCCAAACAGAAGGTTGGTGGGAAGGTTATGGTCTATAGCCTTAACCTAGGAGATTTTTTTACTATGGCCAACTTATACTTCATGATCTTAGTATCTTATGACGTTGTGAATAGTATGGATTGGTTGGAATCACATGAGGTGACACTCAACTGTAAAACAAAGCAGTTGAGCTTGTTCGATGATGAGGGTCAGAGACACATAATTATAAGTCTGAACCAAGGAGTTTTATTAAGGTTCATCTCTTCCTTGTAGCTACGAAAGAGCATAAACAAGGGATGTAAGATTTATGCGATCCTTGTGTTAAATGAGAAGGGAGTAGCGGAAGGCCTAGAACACCTTTCGGTGGTGAGAGAGTTTGTTGACATATTCCATGAGGCGTTACCTAGGATGCCACCAAAGAGGGAATTGGAATTTACCATTGACCTAAAATCGGTATCTAAACCAATAGAAAGAAAACCTTATCGGATGTCGACCCGAAAGTTATAGGAGTTGAGAATGAAACTAAAGGAGTTGTTGGACCTGGGACTTATATGTCCCAGTGTGCCACCGTGGGGTGCGCTTGCTATTTTCATATGAAATAAGGATGGGTCGTGGAAACTTTGCATTGATTACCGTCTATTGAACAAGGAAATGATTAGAATCAGTACCTGTTGCCAAGGATTGATGATCTATTTGATTAGATGAAAGGCGCAACGGTGTTTTCAAAGATCGACTTGTGATCAAGGTATCACCAATTATGGATCAAGGAGGATGAAGACCCTAATACCTCCTTTAATACGAGGTTTGGAAATTATGATTTTACCGTTTTACCTTTTGGATTGACAAATTCCCCTGGGGTATTTACGAGTTTGATAAATGGGGTGTTCAGTGAATACTTGGAAAAGATTGTACAAGTATGCGTTAACGATATTTTGATTTACTCTCGGACAATGGAGGAGCATGACGAGCACTTGGACTTGGTACTACAGTTTCTACGAGAGAACAAAATGTATGGGAAATTGTCTAAATTATTGTTTTATCAATCAAATATTCACTACATAGCACATGTCATCTTCGACAAAGGTATCTTCATTGATCCAACGAAGGTCGAGGCTATTATGGAATGTCCTGCGCTGATAAATGTCCCAGAAGTGTGTAGCTTCATGGGTTTCACGGGATACTATCAATGGTTCATCGAGGGTTTTTCAAAGATAGAAAATCCGATCATGGAATTGTAGAAGAAGAATAAGAAGTTTGTTTGGACCGATAAATGCACCGAAAAATTTCAGAGCCTCAATGAGATGTTGACAACAAAACTGATACTAAAGGTCACCAACATGGATGCAAACTTCTTGGTGTGCATTGAGGCATCCAAGGAAGGCTTCAGTGAATTCTTAATGCAATATGGTCAAGTGATCGCTTACATCTCAAGAAAGTTGAGAAGGCATTGGGAGAAATATGCAACTCATGATTTGGAGTTGTTAGCCATTGTTTATGCCTTCAGAGTTTGGAGACACTACCTTATTAGATGTAAATTTGAACTAAAAATGGACCACTGTGGACTACAACACATCTTTACACAAAGCGACTTGAACGTGCGACAATGACGTTGGTCGGAATTGCTTAGCGAGTACGATTTCAAAATTACTTACATAAAGGGAACATTGAATAGAGTGGTTGATGCGTTGAGTCGGAGACCGTGCATATTTTCGGTGATGCCTCTTTAGATGAATATACGTGAAAATATTTTAACTTTAGAACGTGACGATGAGTAGTACAAGGAGGCAAAGTATTTTATCGGAGAGAACACAATGATGGTACCAAGATTTGAAGGATTTATGTTTGAGGATGACAAATTATTGATATTTAAAATTGAATTTATGTACCACCCAATGATGAGTTGATATGTTTGATCCTAAACGAGGCTCACAAATCCATATACATGGCTCACCAAGGAGTCACAAAGATGAGGTCAGACCTTAAACCCTTATTGTTCTGGAAATGAATGAAGTCAAACATAGTCAACTACATGGAAATATGTCTAGAATGTCAGTAGGTGAAGGTTGAACATAGGCATCCAACAGGATTACTACAACCACACACTATTCCAAAATCAAAATGGAAGGTGATTTTCATGGATTTCATTTTTGGATTGCCACTGATGATAAGGAGACACGACTCAATATTTGTGGTAGTCGACACTCTAATGAAGAGTGATCATTTTTTTTCTATACGTATGACGTATCAGGCACCTGACATAGCTAGAGTTTTCATCAGTGAGATTGTGAGACTACATGGTGTACCTAAGAGGATTATATCTTATTGAGGATTGATGTTTATTGGACGTTTTTTTACTAGTTTCCAAGAGGCTTTGGGAACCCAACTTAAATTTAGTATTGCATATCACCCAGAGATAGATGGACATACTAAATGAACAAACCAAATATTGGAGGATATGTTGTGTATGTACGTGATTCACCAATAGAAGCATTAGCTATAATTCTTCCCATTGGTATAATTCGCATATAACAACAATTATCAAAGCACCATTAAGATGGCACCTTTCGAGTTCCTTTATGGCTGACCATGTCAAACGCCTTTGAGTTGGGAACGGCTTGAGGATAGGGTCTTATTGGGCCCAGAAATGATCCAAGAAATGGAAGATCAAATGAAACCAATAAGATAAAGGATCAAGGAAGCACATGATCGGTAGAAGAGTTGTGTCGATGTGCATCATGTCGACCGTAGTTATGAAGTTGGAGATCGATTCTTCTTGCGGGTGAAACTGCATAAGAGTTCGATCAAGTTCGGAAAGGGTGCTAAAATATCTCCTAGGTTCGTGGGAACTTTCAATATTGTGGAAAGGAAGGGGCGCATGGCCTATCGAATAGCCTTGCCTGATTCTTTGAGGCGTATACATGATGTTTTTCATGTATCTGTTTTGAGACATTATATTAGTGATCCTACACATGTTATTGACAAGAGTTCCTTCCAGGTATCTGATGAGGGTGTGCTCACAACTGATCCAATCCGCATCCTAGACCATCGCACTCGACAACTATAGCGTCGAACAATAGAAGAGGTCAAGGTCCAGTGGAACAACTATAGTTCGCAATCTGCGACCTAGCAGGACACATATGATATGTGCTAGCAGTTTCCATTTTTGTTTGATATATAGACTTATGATACTGTGATACACTTAATTTGTTCACTTATATACTATGAAACTTCAGGATGAAGTTTAAACCAAGAGCAGGTGTATGTAACATCCCACTCTTGCACACACTGAGCAAACTTATTTTTTGAGGACACTTGCTTGCAAGTGATCCGAATTATTATACTATTGGTCATTTGATTATGATTATGAGATATTATGGATATGATGATGTGTTATTTTGGTTTTATTTACATAGACATGTGCTATTGACTGGGTTCTCCTGAGTGCGCAAGACTTTGGACATTGAGGATAGAGAGGGATTGATGAAACCCCTTGGACTCTGGATCGAGTCAGGGAGTGGACTATTCAGGTTTGATTATTGTTGATATGACATATGTACATATGATTAGATGTTATGACGACTGATTATCATTGCTGATGTGATTCGTTGATGATGCAGTATGACGATAGCTTGTCGACTAGACTCACATGTGGAGTAGAGAGGTCACACAGGACAAATAAAGACTTTGAGGGAGACGTGTGGGAGCAACCCTGCAACAACCTACTAGCACTCTCGTCGTGTCTCAAACTATTGGTTAATGATTACTTAGTTCCAAAAGACCCACGATGTTGTGAGGGAAAACTATGACAGTCGCTCATGATGATTACTTATTACTTATAGGCCCTTAGTCTCCCACAAGATCATCTAGAAGAATATTGACCCCAGGGGTTTGATGTCTACAAAGTCAGTCAAGAGGCAAGTGGCACCTTTGAAGCACATAGTGCATCCTGAAGGGCACATTGCGCAAGGAAAACAGAAAGAGGTGAGTGGCACCCTTGGAGCATGTAGTACGTCCTGAAGGGCACATCGCGCAAGAACAATGGAAGGAGACGAGTGGCACCCTTGAAGCAACTAGTGAGTCCTGAAGGGAACGTCGTGATTTTAACTGGTAAGTGAATAAACCTAGATGACCTTAAAATGAATGATGTGACAT
The DNA here is from genome assembly GCA_032191745.1 of Picea mariana. Classification (NCBI taxonomy): domain Eukaryota; kingdom Viridiplantae; phylum Streptophyta; class Pinopsida; order Pinales; family Pinaceae; genus Picea; species Picea mariana. The sequence goes on from JASDQU011401165.1 coordinate 8,874, forward strand.
GTATGTTTTAAAAACAATTTTCCCTAACAAAAATGTTGCCCACCCTAGTGAAATTACAACCCAGGTCTAATTAGAACATGTGGTCAAAAATAATAATAAATGAATATGTAACAAGAAGGGGGTTAAGAAATTCAAATTTATTTATTAAAGTCAAAATTATAATGGACGATTAAAATTTTAAAAAGGGAAATGGTTATTTTTATCTATTTTTGCTAATGTAATTTTAGTTAAAAAGAAAAGAGGGTAAATGGTTGTTTCATCTACACTTGCTAAATAAATTTTTAATTAAGGAAGAAAAATGGTAAATGGTTGTTTTATATACACTTGCTAAATTGATTTTTAGTTAAAAAGGAAAAAGATGGAAACTTAAAATAAATAGGAAACTTAAAGAAAAAGGGGAAACCTAAAGAAAGGGGAAACGTAAGGAAAAAGTTGAAAGTCTAACTTTAGTAAGGAATCTTTCTTTTAGAACTTTCTAATTATGAACTCAACTAGGAATTTAGTAAGACATATGTCATTTAATATTTGTAAGAGAATAATTCGACACCAAGGAGCATTTTTAGGAATGATTTTAGGTGGGTGAGGGAAATAGGAATAATTAAATAATTAATAAAATTAATTTTCCAGTGCAACTAGGGGATCGGGAGGCATGTGTACGGGGGAGGTTTTTCCTGATTAATTAAATTAAAAAGGAATTTAATGATAATTTGGGAAACTAATTACTTGAAAAATATATAAAAAGGATGGAGGAGGAGGAGCATGGATCTCATATTTTTGTGTAATATTACGCTGTTGAATTGTTTTCTTAACTGAACCTCTCTTGTGGGAGTTGGGATACCCAACTTGGGTAACGAGTGGTAGCTCGACCTTGCGAGGCACACTATGTGCTAGTGGTTCTCTGGTATTGTGTGTGTGGCCCCTTTGCGGCTAGGGGGATCAGGGGGAAGAATATTACCCGTTGTGTTGGCTGGGAGGTATCGGTGAGGTCACATCGATTAGAAAGCGGGAGTTAAATGGAGCGGGCATGGGACAACAACTTTGGAGCATCTTCATTTGGCTAAGGTACACTGTTAAAGTTGTTACTTGTAATGGAATTTAATTTACACGTGATATTATTCTGTGTTGGGTTGAATATTTCATTGCCATGAGATTTCTTGCACCTGCTTTCTTATGGTATTTGTAATCCTCTTGCTTGTTGTATTCTGAATTGATTTTGCATGGTCAACCAAAGATCTTATTGCAATGAATTCTCTGTGTTTCTTTTATTGATTGTTACGAAGAAATTTTTTCTTTTATCTTATGTCCCTTATCCCCTTAGTAATTAGTCTGTGCCTAAGCAGTCGGCAAGGAGCCGAATCAACGGTCGTCACTTCGGTGTTTAAAGACCAATAGATTCAAATGCCCTTTTGTTTTTGCATGGATGATGAGTAAAGGATAAAAAAAAAATTCCCAGCTATCTATCCCTTACTTATCCCTACATTTCTGAGAATGAGCATCCTTGTGTTTTGATTGTTTCATTGTGGAACGATTTATCCTTGTGTCTTTTGTTTGATTATATCTACACTTTATCTCTATGATTTTTAGGTGTATTACCCAGTGTTTGATTGGTATCAACTCTATAATTTTATTGATAAACCCCAACACTTTGTTTGGTATCATCTATGTGATTTTAGTGATGAATCCCAGTGCTTGGTTTGGTATTTTGACTGTGATTTACATGTAGTGATTGCGATGTAATAAATTGACAATGTTTTTAATATGTAGTGATTGCTATTGTAATTTTTAGTGACTGAGATTTTATTTCTTTAACATTTTTTTTATATAAATTGATTTTGAAATTACCCCAGCAATGTTACCTAGCAGAGAGTTTGTTTGATAGAGTTATACCCCTTTTTTTCACGAATTTACCAAACCATTTTCATTGATTGTTGTACCTATGTTTTAATCAACCACAAATTTTACCAGCATGGTCATTGGTTGCTTCACATGCGTTTTAATCAACCAAGAATTTTTCCAGCATTTTTCATTGATTGCTTCACCTATTTTTAAATCAACCATGAATTTTTACCAGTGATTTCATTGTGGATATACCTGCATTTTTATTAAATTGAGTGAGAACGAGTGTAGTATTGTGTGTGACTGTGTTGTATTCATTACCATTGACATCGTTTTTATCTCTAATAGACAAAAAGTTATATATGATAGACAACCTTGCACATGCATGAGAGCAATTGTGGACAACGAACTTGTTTATATTGACAATGATTTTTAAAATATTGTATGCCAGTGCTATCATCCATTAAAGACAATGATTTAATAATTGGTATGACAATAAATATTTGATGATAATAGGTAGTGATTCAATAATGGGTAGTGATTTATTAATGGGTAGCGATTTACTGTGTTGACAAAAAATACTTATGACAACAATTCTATTTTATATTCTATTGCATATGTCAATGATTCCATTCTATATTTTTTTTGTATTCACCATACAATGATTCATACATTAAATAGACAACAAGAACATATATATTAATAGATAGTAAAATAATGTAATTAATAGATAGCGATTATAATTGTTTCATCTTCAAAGACAATGAATTATAATGTTTAATGGACAACAAATATATGGTCGATTCCCTGTTATTTCCTTAAAATTGTTAATTTCTTTTTATGGACAACGATATCATATTTGTACACATCGATTATATCATTACACGACAATATCGATTTATATCATGTGCTTATTTGTACATGTTATTAACACAATGAGATCGCTAGCAGAGATTAAATTGTAGAGTTCAATTCTTTTTTAAAATGTAATTGCACAACGAGTTAATGTTGGACAACAATGCCATTGCTAGACATCGATTCTATGGGTAGCATTAATGGATGGCAATTGAATAACATGGATTGATTAGCATTTGAGTTGAGATACCATTTATTATTGACATCGATTTAACATTTTATTTTAATGCATGGATAATATAGATAGAAACTTTATCTGCATTACTTTAAATAGCATTTTTTGTTTTAAAAGACATGATTTATATTGTTTAAAATACCTATTTCATATCTCATTCGATTTAAAGGATAGCAAATTCATCCTTAGGAAAATACTTATCGGATATATGGAATTGGAAGTTAGCTACAATAAACTAATTGTTTTGATAATAATTATTTTAATGTGTACAGATTGATGTATGTTTGCAATAAAATTGTTGCATAAGGAATTTAATGTGTTATATGAATGTTATAGTCGTTAGCTTCCCTTGTGTCTAGTTGGATTGTCGATTGGGTGCTTGGGTTAGTCATGATATGGTTTGATAGTTAACTCGGTCTCCTAGCACGTTGAATTTTCTTGGGTTATTGGTCTAGATTTGTTGTGTTGCACCTTGGTCACTATCACACCAATCACTTGGTGATGAAATGATTCTTGATTAGGGGATCATTGCACACCCTGATGGATAGAGGCCAATGATAAACTGGCCGGAGTCTGTGCTTCCCGATGTGAGCGTTATTTGTTGTAATTGATGTTGGTACTTGATTATGTAACGCCTCCATATGTTGGTATGTGCACTGTAGAGGTTTCTAGTTACTGGTCGTCGAAGTCATTATGTCAGGTGGTTGATGTTTCCCTTTAGCTTGTAGGTGTTGTCTTTCTTGTGTCAGGTGGGTAATCGTTTTTATCATTCTATTAATTATCACATGTTTCATCCAGTTGCCTGATGTGATAGTGTCTAAGTTGTTGTTTATTGTTCCCTGATCTACGTGTGCAGTATTCGTCGTCAGGTTTTGTTGTTTAACTATTGTCGTTGTTGTCGTCCTTCTTTAAAAAAAAATATTTTTTGTTGTGTCGCATGTAGTCGTAATGAATGGGGTCATTACAATTTCAAACTATCCAGCTTTTTATTTCAAATGTTTTGTATTTTATAAAAATTTCAAATCTTTAGGAATTCAATTTATAAATCCATTTTTACATATGTAATATTAAAGTATCATAAGTTATAAATATTATTTTACAGATTGTTGATTGAAGAATTCCTGTTGTAGTAACCACTTTATCTTGCCTCGACTATTTCTCCACTTTAATTAATGCATATTTCAGTTTCTTCATATTGTCATGAGTCTTGGTCACATCTTTGTGTAAGACATGAGTGACCTACATGTGTAGATTTGGTTTCTCCTTGAAATTCATCTGATCAACATTTAATGTAATATGGTTGGCTTTGTAGTCAGCAACTAACTGAATTTCACTTTTTTCAGTCTCTAGAACAACCAAATTCAAGACTCACTTTTGATATGGTTTCTCTTCAAAACCATAGACTCTTATCATCGTCAAATTCTCAAAAAGGATCCAATCTCCCACTCTAGTGTTGTTTTGAAATTGTAGTGACCCTTTGACTAAAGGAATAATTATAAAGAATACTTCATTGTGGATAGTAAAGTCTAATATAGACATAAAAGAGTTTACATACTACAAAAAAACTTCACTGGTGACATGTTCTCTTACCATAGGCAGCCACGTAATGGTCGAGAGAGAAACGTGTTGGTTGGTTATTCACGATCCCAAACTTAATATAACCCAGATGTGAGTAGCTTTGATGGATTAACATATGGATCAAGTGTGTCTGGTATATGAATGACCTGGTACCCCTAAAATCTAAAAACTCTTGGTGCATTGTATTTTCCAAGAACTTGCAGAAGTCAAACTTTATGAAGGTTTGATTCTTGGGGTGTGACAAGGCTACTAGGAAACCCAAAAAAAATTGTATCCATTATAAAACTATTATAAATAGAAAAAAAATTGAAACATACAAAGTATATTCGCTGAAGTCATTCCCTCAACCTCCAGAACAGATACACCGAAATATGTAACAATCACTTTGCATTGATAGAAAAATTGATAAAAGACGGACTAATATTTCATGTCAAAGCCTCATTTACAAAGTTGGAAGAAAGAACGGTTTTAAATACATTTCACACTTTACATTTTACAGTTACAGTTTGTTTTCAATTTTAATATATGTGAGTATGTATAATATCTATACATATGTTTTAATATCTTTGCATATGTTATAATTCAGATAATATTTGTTTTCAATTTTAATATCAGTTCATATGTTATAACATATTACAATGTAATATGTTATAGTAATATATGTTATGACATATTACATTGTAATATGTTATGGAAAATCTGCATTAATATAGCACTCAACAAATAGAAAACAAACAATGAAACATAGGTAGTATATTCACTGTAGTCATTCCCTCAACCTCTAGAATAGATACACTGAAATATGTAACAACCACTTTACATTGATAGAGAAACTAATAAAACACATCAATATTTCATGTCAAAGCCTCATTTACAAAGCTAGAAGAAAGAACAGTTTTAAAATCTACAAAATATCACGTACAAGAGATAGAAATAAACCTTGAAACACGGGGAACATGTCCACTGCAATTATTCCCACAACTAAAATATGTTATAGTACTCTGCACTGTAACAAAAATACACAAGCAGTGAACATTTCATTTCAATGTCTCATTTACAGTAGGATAAGAAATAACAAATTTAAATCCAAATTTCTAACTCCAATGCCATGGATTGAGATACCAATTATGATTCCTCCAAAAGTCAAGCTAGATTCCATTTTCAACAAACAAGGGCTTAAAAGTACGAAGAAAAAGAAATATAGCATAACTAACGATACCCAAGAAAATTGATAATAACACAATGAAAATCTCATAGAAGAAATGCAATTTGAACTTCCCTCTTCATTCTTGTGATTAGTTGCTTATATATTAGATTGAGACTCTACACTCTTAACTATATTGTGATATTCACATAGCTGATATAGGTAAGATGTGAATTCGATTCCATTGCTTTAACTCTCTTTTAATCAGAGCAAGTAAAACCCATATGTATTGGATAAGAGTATATACCCCTTGAAAGACTCATGTTAATGATCTATTACCCTTTGTATTTACACATGCATTGGAATCACATAAAAGTGTAATATAAACCTATTGATACTTAGTGTCATTGCTTTATAGGGACATACCATGTAGTTAATAAAATATAAGATTAATATCACAATACATATTGATTATGGTAAATAGGTAGTTCATGATATTACCTTGTTGAACCTTAAGATAAGTTGTTCTTGTATTACTGATATCATAGTAATAGAATGGATCTATTCCTCTTGTATTACATGTTAAATTATTTCCTTTAGTTATTATTATATACTTCCCTTTATAGTTAACAATCATGTTGTTTTCTTCATGACCTTATATTATAGCTCATACAACAACCTTTAATTGTAACTGGACAAATAGGGTAGAGGTTAGTAGTATCCCTATTCAATGGGCTTACTTCCTTATAATGATCATTGTTATGGTACTAGGATGAGATTCAAAGTATGGAATGTTATGCAATTAATGGGAAGAAATTTCATTGTCTCCTAAACAATGAGAGATTCAAACCATTGTAATTGGTAGTTCATAATCATATACATTACTCATATCAGGAAGTTGTACTCATAGTAATTTTTGTACTGATTTCCATATTCAAGTAATGGTAATAAGATAAGATAATACACAATCAATGGTAATAAGATAAGCTAAACCACAATCAATCATGAAGGTGAAGAAGAATCTTTTTGTTGAAAGAGGAAAAAAAAATAAAAAATTAGACGATGATTAGACAAGCTCATGATGCCCACTCAAGCTTGAAACTGCCTTAGCATTTTCATCATTTTTAACAGTCCTTGAATGCATGCCACTTGGTACGGTGCTCCATGAGCTGACACTGGGTACATTAAAGTTTAAGTTATTTCCTTTCTATTACAATGGAAAGGAAATGGACCTTGGGGATATTGACCTAAAGTCCATTTCTTCTTCCTACTAGCAACAAGACTTGAATTCAATCGATGAGAAATAGGCTCAGCTTCTGAAGGAATCATTGGTTCATAGTAAAATTCTTAGCAACCCAACAAAAAAAATTAAAGGTATGCCCTCTGTTCCTTCTACAAGAATTAAATTCTCTTCCTCTGTTCAACCGAAAAAATGTAAAGAAAAAGAAAAAGAGGTTGGAAAAGAAACAAACAACTTCTTAAATATTTGAGAGAGTTTTTGGTTAACTTAGGCCACCTTACCTTGATGAAATATAAGTCCTTATCCAACCCCCCACATTCCTCATGAAGGTCATCTCTTGGAATATCAAAGTACTTAATGGTAAAACCAGGCACGGGATTCTCAATCAAAACCAGGCACGAGCTTAGTCGCAGTTTTTTTTTCTTTCAAACTACCTCTTTTGTACAAGCTCACATCTACAGGATCCTTGGATTCCAAAGGATCTCTCTTCCATCAAAATATATCGTTTCCTTCTCATTGAAAACAGACAATGAAATTCATCATGGGAAACCCCCAGAGGTCCTTTGTGTGGGGTGGAACTTGCAAAGAAAATAAATGGGATTTAGTCACTTGGACACACTCAGTCTCACTAACCTCAAACAAGGACTTATTATCAAAGATACAGATGTACCCAACTCATTTTATGGAGATAAATGAAGTACTACACTCTATGGGCCCTCATTTGGTGCAATAGATACTACCCTCTCATAGAGCATCAAGACCTGATCATACTATATGGAAAAGTTTCAAGCTCCTTAATGTGGAACAATGTCTGGAAAAAGAAAGATATTATCCACACTCATTTTTTTTTGGAAGTCAGGGATGGAACCAATTATTTATTTTGGGATGAAACATGGCAACAACTTCCTTCTTTCCACCACAATATGGAAATTATTTCTAATAGACGTGAGTAGAATTTTCAACTTCTTCTTCTATCTAGCCCCAACCACGGCTTTATGTTGCATATTAGCTAGAAAATGTTTGATTAGATGTAATTAGGCACTGTATCATAAAGTAACGATGTCATCGATTTAAAATTTAATTAGATGGCATATTTCTTCCATCCAACCAAACATGGCGTAAAGTTAATCGTTGATTTTCATCAATTGTGCTCCATACCTGTTGGATGCATGAAATCTAATTTCCCATATAGATAACCACAACCCCATTACCAGACTTTGACCCATGTAAATTTCATATATTATGTATTTCCATCATAGTAAGTTCTTATCATGTCGTGACTTTTCCTTGCCACTTGTATTTTTGGAGCATTCCATCAACTTTATGTCCTAATATGTGCTTGTCTAAATATTGTTTCAATTTTTGGTGGATTTACCAAGGTTATTTGTGATAATAGTAAGAAACCAAAATATATTTGAAATGGGCATGGGTAGTGGAGTTATGCATCACCCTATTATAATTGTGTCTAACATAAAGAACATTTCTATTAATTTTGTCTTTTTTTTTTTTTCTTCATAATATTTTTGGGTCAATGTTGGAGATATTAACTCATACCTGTCTTGTGCTTAACTTTTTATGAATTTACAAAGGATAGATATTGAGGCGAGATGAATTTCCCAAGAAGGAAGAAGAGGAACCCCTTCTTCGACTGAGACTCTTAGTGACCAACGACAATCTCATCAGAGGAGATTATCAAATGAGTCTCTGAATAGATGAACTCTAGAATGTGCTCCAGTAAGTGCTATGGATGCATCCTTATTTCATAGATTGCACATTGATACTCCTACACATGAGAATGTGGGGAATACCTTAGGATAAGATAATATTTTTGTTAATTTTCTTTGATTTTGTTTATTTTTGTTGTATTTTTCTGTATTTAAATTTATGTCAAGTTAAATGTTGTAATTACCTTCAAATGTGTGTCTAGACAATGAGTTTAGAGAAAGGGATGACAATGAAAGAGAGAGTGGGTGTCACGAAGATTCTAATTGTTGTGCAAAGGGTGAAGGTGGATCTAGGAAGACGTGTTATCAAGAAACAAAATATTACATGTCTACGCCCACCTATCCTTCAGATGTTGATGATGAACTTCCCTAGGAAGGGATTACTGAAGCAATGACCCTTGAGATATGCTCAAGTGTTAAAAGGAGGTTTGAAAATGATTTGGATCCCTTGGAACTCTCTCAAGAGAGTAAACAAAGCTTACAGGTTATTTTTCATTCATTGCAAAACATTATCGACCCATATCAAAATATGGGGCCAACCACTGATAGGTTTACCGATCTAATGAGGTGGAGAAAGTCAGAGGTGATGGGCCTTGATAAATGGGATGCAGTAAAAAATAAAGTTTCAAAAGAAAAATCAATTTCGATGTTCAATTCTAAATATGGGCCAAAGAAAAAGATGTTGAAGGTGCAATATTTTAAGCACCCCGACATTGTAGCACATTTGTATAACAAATATTTGGCAGCATATGGGAAATTTCGGTGGAACGATGAGGTTCCAAACTATTTTGCAAGACACGTTTATGAAGAGTTTTTCATGGACATGCACCCTAATTATAATATTCTACCATCTGATTATTATGGGGCTGGTAAAGGACGAACATATGATCGAAAAGGGGAATATCGAAATGCGACATTGGAGAGGCCTCTACTACCTTTAGTATCTCTCCGAACAACAAAATTTTCTTCACATTCAGAGTTGCAAGCTTCATCGTAGGTTAGAAAGGAGGCTAGGAATGAAATCAGGGAAAATTTGGAATCAATTTTTTATGGTGTTGATGTTGGCTTGAACCATCAGCGAGCGGAAACCAATTCTTGGGCCATATTTGTTTATAAAACAGATGCAAAGTTAGATACCATGTTAGTAGAAAATCTTAAGGAGTATGCAAAATTTTTCCGTGATGGTTGGAAGAAGGTCATTTAGAATGATGACTTGAACAACAGATTGGTATGTCTTCTAGTTAGTAAATTGTTGATGCATTTTAGGATAGTTTTCATCTAATTCTATATTTAGATACATATCATTGTATCTATAGAAATAATTTAGTTGTTATTGTCATTAATTGCAGTTTGGAGATATGTTAAATGAATCTCCATTTAATAGGGGACTTGATTCCACAAGTTTAAATTTTGATGGGTTGAATCATGTATGTGTTTTCTAATATCCACAGATGAACACTTTAGTTGTCCAATCTCCAATCTTGTAGCAGTCATATATCTCTAAACATCATTTCTATTTCATAAGCAATTTATTTCATAAACTGAGACAATATCTTCATAACATAATATTGATTTTCATGACAACAACTTCAGTAACTTAGATTTTATCAATGAATAAATGATTTCATGGCAGAATGAAATCAAATACATAAATTAACAATTTACCTAGTTCTGATGCTAATTTATGTTGCCTTGCTTCTGTGTTGTTGCCTTCCTACTACCTGATACACAGACCAACACTTCCACAAAAAACATAACTACCCAAAACCTACTATCCTCCCTGCCAACTAGGAAAACAAGCTAGCTCCAGGATATCTATGGATATCCTGGCCCCCATGCCCAAAACCTCCATCAACTCGGTGCCTCAACTGATCAAAAATGCCACAGCCAGAACTCTACTGCTCCCTGCCAATCTCACAATCCTCCCATGAATCCATCCTCCTTCGAATGCCCCTCACGTAAACCTCCCTGCCTCCCTTATTCCTCCTTCACCGAATCCTGCATTTATGTCTTTACCTACCCCCCATCCCTCTCTCTGATCCTTCCTTCAATGTTTTATCTTCTCAGGATTAATAGGTTATCCCTTGTTGGGTACGTAACCTGTTAATAACATATATTATTAATCTCTTAAATTTATCACTCATGTCATCAAATGTAATTTGTAGTTAAATTATTAATTAATTAATCACAATTATAACCTTTAATTAATTAATAACTCACTTAATTAATATCATTAAATCATCTTTGTTTAATTAATGCCTTGTTAACACAATTAATCCCCTTTTTAGTTTTACTTTATAATTCTTAAACATTTATTCAACTAGGGTCGTTACAAATCTTTTGAATAAGATCAACAACATTTATAATTTTGTATAAATGTGAACACATTGAATCCTAGATTTAGTTCTTAGTTTTTTTGTTCACAGATCCCTATTCCATCTCTTGCTACCTGGGAAGGCTTGTCTCAATTCTCATTGGGAGAGTTTGAAGAGGGTGGGAGTTAACAGGTATTATTGCATGTGTTAAAATCATTTAAATTTAATGTGTTAAAATCATTTATATTTAATTTTCAAATTTTCAAATTTTCAAATTTGAAATGTGTTATATAGGGTAATGTGGAGAAGATAGTACCTAAGAGTGTGCTTGGGAGGGAGATTGGGATTGAGGAGGAAGTAGAGGAAGCACCCATACCCAGGAAGGATGCATCCATTCATGATGATTCATAAATGTATGTTCCTTCAACATTAGTGAGTTGTAATTTTCTTTTATGTTGGGGTTTTATATAAAAGTGTTCCAGCTTATGTTGAATAAGCTTATATTTTTTAGTTTTATCAATTTTTAGTTTTATCAAATTTTTCTTTTAGCCTTTCCTATTCAATTCTTTGATCAATTATTTTGAAATATATAGAACCCCTATATAATATTATCGTAGTCTTAAATGGTACATTCAATTTATTTAAGTTTAGATCATGATGAAGACCTAATTTTGAACTTGAACATTTGATTATTTGAGAACAAACTCTATATCACATCAAAAAAGGTGAACTTTCTAAATTTTCTTCAATTTCATTCCTTGCCTTATTTTCCAACAATGGTGTAGTATGGTGATGCGGACCCCCTTCCCTCCTGGGGCTACGCGACCTCCCAGTATCTAGATTTTTTCTTCTTTTGAGTCAGATTGACTCTTAGGGCTCCTAATCGAACCCAAAAAAATTATACACAGGTCCCTTTTTCCTCTTTAGGTGTAGGTCCTATGAATACCTGCACCCTCTGTCTACGTGCTCTGACGCTCTTCAATTTCTAGGCACTAGCTCCTTTACACTAGCCCCTTCCTTCAATATGTCCCTCGGTTATAACCTTGCAGAACTATGCAATTGTGGGCACGAGAATGAGTTGTTTCAACCAACCCCCTTTTCACCTCGAAATTCACCTCCAGCTGCCACGTATCCCTTCATCAAAATAGTGGTTGAAATTGCAGCCCACTCAAGAAATATTATCTTCTGAGAGTTTCATGGCCCGACAATTCTTCCCCATCGTTGATCTTCAACCTATCGGCGCTACTTCTCGATCAATGATTGTTATCTAATATTTATCTGTCTCTGTACAACTGTCCAATCAATGACCTCTTCTCCCTTCACGCAAAATCTTAGACCTTTGTGATCTATCGCCAGATAACTCCCCTTTAAATCAACGACTATTTTTTATTAACTTTCTTCGAACCTGCCCTTCCTCCACTTTTCTCTAGAGTCCTAGGTATAGTGTTGTGTGTCCTCCTTTACATCGACAAATCTCATCATTTCCTAGATTTTAGCCTTCGACGTTCTCAAATATCAACAACCACAAATCTCTGAAGTGAAATCTTCTGGAGTGTTGGATCTTCTGACACCTATCCTCTATTGATCTAATGGTTGTTCAATGGCTGTCTAATGGAGTGAATCTCCATCCTCCATGTGTCCCTTCATAAATCAATGATCCACGTGTTCCTTGTGGGATCAATGACCCTTAACCACTTTGGCCTTCGACGCTTTAAAACTTTCCAAAACTTCTTTCCATAAAAAGCCCAGAGTGGAATCCTTCGAAGTCCATGATCTGGTGACACTTGTCCTCTTATAGATTGATGAATATCATTTGCTTCAACTATTTGAGCTTCTTTGATGTCAAACCTTTCTCCTTCACATTCTCCCAGAGTGACTTCACCCAGAATTCATGATCTCTCACCACGTTCCCTCCTGGATGTAATGGTTCATCTTTTCTTTCACTCTTCGGCCTTTGACAATATCAATTCTCAACTAAAAATTCACTAAAACTTACCCATAGCTCGTGATATATTGACAAGTGTCCCTTATCAGATCGACATCTCTCAGCCCTTTGGCTCTTCGGGCTTTTGGTGTTTCCACTTTCTGTGCACTCTTTCCTCCCGGAGCATCTTTACCCGAACTTGATGGATTTCCTCCATGCGTCCTCCCAAATGATGGATGGTCCCAAATGACTTAGGGACTTAGGGAATTTTGTGATTCCACCATCCTTCATTTACACAAAGCATTAAAGCTCACGCACCTTCTCGTGATCAGACGACGACTGATTCTCTATGCTAAGATCCAACGCTTGAGATATGTTTCCTCCTTTGCACTTCCTTTTGTCACTAGACATTGATAAAACGATCCATCCTCGTTTCCCACAACCAATATAATAGTTGTTGTCGCTCCTCCTCCTCGGCTTCCAACTTCTCTTGACTTGGAAGATTTTGAAAATGTTCAAATCTTTTGTTGGCCTTTGAACTTTCTTCCATGAACCTGACCTCTGGGTCTTGCCTGCATGTTTGAAAATGCTATCTCTTCTGATATTTTGGACTTGGAATAAGTATTTCTCTTAATATCTCTTCGCGTTATCTCTTCTAATCTTTAGGACTTATAATATGTCCGTCACCCACACACTCCTTCCATTATTCCTTTTTATCTTGATCTCCTCGAATATTTTGATCTCCCATGCAGTCCTTGCATTTATGGGATTTTGTCAAACTCATATTCGAAGGATTTCTTGAAAATAAATACTTCTCGCCCTCCTAGCATTCCCCTTTCTCGATACACACCTTTCAGAGATACTTCTACAAAGTATTAAGTAACTTTTTTCTTCCCAAACTCAACATAGAGTTTTTCCTGTGCACACTTGCACTCGCTCGATGCTTGCTTGACAGAGCTCTATAGAGTTCTCAGTAACTTTGCTTCTCTCTTAACTCAACAAAGATTTATTCATGTGCACTCCTTAAACTTCTATTGATGAAAGTTCAATGATATCCCCCCAAGCTTTCCTTGAGGTTAAATCACCTCAGTCAATTCACTCCTTGCAAATTGTGTGCACTCCTTGCACTTGGAAACTCTAACACAAGAAACATTTGAAATTCATACAATACTTCACTATTTTATACATTCAAACATGAATGACATATAAAAGCATAACAATGAATACAAATACATAAACACACCATATGCAAGAAAAAATTATTTTCTATTATCTATGTATCGATACAAATGTTTACAAAAATTGGACTGCAACAGAGTCCCAGTTCTTTCAAGCTCTCTCTCAGAACTATTCTACCTCCTAAGTCTCCCAAGACTCTCTACGCGATATATCTCTCTCAAGTCTCCTAATTACAAAATAGGGCTCTACGATCTTATCCTCTTCACTACCTTAGTGCTATCACTATCTCAATTATGACACCATACTCCTACGAATCATTCCATAAATGAACTTCTAGACCTGACTACAATCTGGACCTGCTATAGGCAACCATTTAAGGAAACCCTATCCAATTCCTATACAAAGGTATGGGCTAGCTCTTACATCCTTACAACACGAAAATATGTATTGAATCATATTTCAAATTTTAAAAATGGGAGGGTCATTGTCTCTCCCTTTCTCCATTGTGCCTCTATGTGTTGGTGCATTTGCTGAGGTGGAGTAATGCTCCTGCATCATACTCCAATGATAATAAAAACATGAGCTCCTTCTCACGAGTTCCTCTTCTCCACTATTGAAATCCTCCTAGATCCCAAACTCATCCTTTGAGTTGTCTTCTTGCTCCTTTGCCTTACTGTTGTTGTTGCTGCTGCATCTTATTCTTCTTATTTCTGGCTTCTATGGAAGGTTCTCCTCTTCTCAATTTCCCTTTACTGACTGCTTCTACTGACCTCAACATCAACTCCTTGATATCCTCTATCACCCTGTCCAGTTTCTCCAGTGGATGGTTCTCCTTATGCAATCTTCTCGACTGCATCTCTTTCTTATCAGTGGGTAGATCAACTTGACCCCCCTTCTGACTTTCCTCATCTCTTATGGCCTTAGATTTCTACCCTACTGCAAACTTTAGTTATGTAGTCCCATCACCGATTTGATGCTCAGTTTCTCCTTCTGACATATTTTCTTCTGCCATTTCTCTTGCTGGTATATCTCCAACTCCCTCCAACCATTCCTTGGGATGGTATGCTTCTCTATCTATTTCCAACTTGACTTTTTGAATGTGCAAGATTTTCACCATTACCCTTCTCTCTAGGTCTCCCAATTCTTCATACATATTAGAAAAATCCATGTTGTTTGTTTCCTCTTCTTCTGCAAGCTCCAATGCTACAGTCATCTCCTATTCCAGCTTCTTGGCTAAAAAAATTAGGCCATTCTTCTGAATGCTCCTCCCTTTATACCACGATAAATATTAGCATCTTCTCCATTTATTCCTATTCTCCTTGGGCAGCTTCTGATATCTTCTCTTTCATCATAAAAGTCACTGCTGGCTTTCCTTCTTCTATTGTTTCATCTGCAACACATTCTATAGCCTCTACTGGGTTGTTTGGTAGGAATATTTGAATTCCCCTAATGATCAGAATGCTCCTGTGAACCTCCTCTTGGATGGTAAGAGTTTTTAAATTCTCATCATATTCATTAACATGGTCTACAAATCCACATGAATCTTCATCTATCAACACTCCTTGCTAACATGAACTCACTTATGAGCTCCTGAGACTTTCAGACAATCTCGTTTCTTTCCCCCTACCCACCTGGCAATTTGGGATTTCTCTTATGTTAGCACTCTATAAATTTTGTCTGGCTTAATAGACAAATGACAGAGGTAACTATTTCAACTAGCTTCAGAGCTGAGGCACTAGCCTTCTCAACTTAGAGAGGGCTCTCTCATGTCACTGGGTATATCTATGGAAATCAGTGGCTAGATTTGGTTTGTTTTGGGGGTTTTGATAAAGTTGTTGGCAAAGAAGGGGAGGAACTCTATGGGATATGGAGTCAAAATTCTAAAAGTGAATGAAAACAATGCATCATCTAATAGAAATATCTAGAGGATAAAGGCTAAACGAGGCGATGAATCTGAGTTATTCTTAAATTTAGATAGAGTGTAGGAATATAAAGGAAACAAATAACTACATTTGAGCATTATCGGAATGAATTCTGAATTAGTTAAGAAGACAATCACATAGTTTAAATTGCTTAAGCCAAGAGCATCAAATGATGAATTATGGGCCTTTAACTCTCCAACTTAAATAGAAGAAAATGCAAATGAAAGACAGGTCACAGGAAATACATACGATGAAAGGAAACAAAGCTCATATCACCACCCTTTAGAATATTTTCATAGAGACTTCAAAATCTTATGCATTTATATTCAATTCGAATTCAAAAAATTTACAAAATAGAGTCAGATACAACCAAAAGGTTCTCTTTCACTTTTTCCAACATTAATCAATTCAAGTCTCTCAGTACTTATACAATGTGATAAAAAACAACTGAAACTGAAACATTTCAGATTCTAAAACAGTTTTGACTCATAGTTTCAGTATATGAAATGATTTACAATAATTAGAAAAAAGAAAATGTTTCAATATCATGAACAATTTCTCTGATTGTTCGACTTCCTCTGCACCATCTGTCTCGCTCTAAGCTTCTGTCAGACCTACAAAACTAGTGACACTTGGAGATCACTTGTTGGTTCTGGAGATGTTGCATTGTGTCTTACCCACCCAAACGATTTATTTCCATTGTGGATCAGAGGGGATTTCGTAATCTATCATCTCTTTAATCAAAATTTCCAAGTCAATGCATGTAGCATAGGACATGGTTGGCATGTTGAGCTTCATTGTTTTAAACTTGTTTAAAATTTCAAAATTTGTAGCCAAATATTGTACCAGACTTGGGCCTTTCAGACTTTCTTCCATATCTTAGAACTTAGAATGTTCCATTTTTCATTGCATGAGGAGAGAGTGATAGTCTTCTTGATTTTCTAATGAGCCTTTACCATACCAAAATGATGGAAGGCCTTTGCCAAACAATTGTTCAAAAGCGTCTTTAAACTCTTGTGTGTTGTGCTCCATTTGCATAGATTTGTTCTGGACCGATCTGAATAAGTTGTTCTTGGAAATGATCCTCCTGGATAAAATGATCAACTCGGTCTTGTCGTTCACACCAATGGTTTGAAGTTAAACAGTTGGTACAACATTCAGTAACTCAATAGCATTTTGGGCCCACTCTGAAGGCTTCTTTGATAATATTTCATTTACAACAACACATCTTTTTCGAGCTGTAGCAGCCATGTTATCTTTGTCGTTGATAAAATTCAGATAAACTATGAATTTATCAATTTCTGCAGCAATAGCATCCCATATTACATGTTTGTCTCCTTGTAATAACTTCTTTCACTTTAACCTAGTTTTTAGCTTGCTCACTCTCTCCTGCAAATCTTGATTTTCTCTGTGGAGTTGATCCATCTTTTCATCCTTCACTTCCATCTCTTTCTTAAACTTTTCCATGTTCTCTTTGAGACTCTTGATCTCACCTGTTTTTAAGATCACCTGCGACATAGCTTGGACTAACCCCTCAGTGCTTGATCTAGCCTCTGTAATAGCAGGTATAATGACTTCCATGTCTGATGTCGCTACCTGTGCTCCTAACCAATGCTCCTTCTCTTTCTCCAATTGAAGCAGTTTAGCCTTGTAATCGAGTGCCTCTTGTCTAAATGTTTCTTTTTCCTGTTCCAATGTAGTCAATTCTATTGTCTGTGGATGATCTATAGGTGACATCTTCATCCTTTTCTTTATACTTTGGATTATCTTGTCCTTTTAATCCAAAGAATCTTTCAACCCATGGGGACCTTCAAACTCTAGCCTTTTGTCCAGTGTCATCCAGGCTTTGCTGGACACTTTTTCCTGTTTCAGTTGTCCATCTAGTTTTGATGCATATGTTGTTAATATTTCAACTTTTAGAACCATGATTAGATAATCAGAATATAACATCTCACTGACATTCCTATGAAATTTTACTTTTTCAGGGGAAACAATGTTTTCATAGTGCATTTTGATCTCAGATACCTTATCGTCATCACCCACTGCAATGTTAAATGTTTTTTTCTCCACATCCCTAACTGAGACTAAGGAAGTATTATGCTGAGAAGTCCTTTCTACTTCAGGTAAAAGGTCTCTTATTTCACTATTTTCCATACTTCCTTGGACTAATACATTGCCAGAGGTGTCTGGCCAAATATATATTTCCTGCTCCTGAAAACCTTTTTGCTGATTTCGTTTTGTGGCCTACTTTATGTACTCATTTCTTCATTCTTGGTTGTGGCCTCTACCATCTCCATGCATGTTTTCCATTTGAGTTCTTCTTATTCCAGATCAACCACTTCAGATGATGATGTGATTTTCATTCTCTTTAGAGTGTCTTACTGGCTATTGGTACCTAGTGCTTATGAACTACTCCTCTTATTGTAGACGCTCATTTTAGGAGCTTTGATAACCAACTTAGGGGAAGATTTTTGTGTTGGGCTTTGTTGAGAATTTTTTTTTGTTTGTTTTGTTTTATCATGCTACATGGTGACCTCCATCTCTGCACAAGTGTCTAGATTGGCCAACTCATCAAATCCTTCGACATGTTCATGTTAATAGGGACCTTGTCTACTGGACAGTCTTCTCTTTGATATGATCTGATGCATCTCATATCTTCTCCATTGCAGTTGTGTGAAGCCAAATCCACTGATCTTGGATTGAATATGGGGAAAAAAAGACTTATTCTTCACCACAAAGGGACCTAACGTGAAAGGAAATTTCAAATTAGAAGCCTTGTGCTCTTTCAGAAAATGCTTAGTCTCTGAGATAATTCTTTTTCTTATGAACTCCAAAGAAAAGATCCTAGGTGTCATAAAAACTGGTAAAAGATAAGGTCCTTCCTAGTATACATATACCCAAATCACAGTAGATTGTGTGAACAACACCCAGTCACCAACCATGCTCTCTGGATTTGGTTGTAATGAGCTTTTCATTTCTTCCAGAACTCTTGACAGATCTTAACAAAAAATGATACTATATACCCTAGACATAATCTTGTTGATGAAGATGATCATGGTGATCCTTTTACACTCGGTCAAAATAAAATCAGTCTTAGGAAATTTAGTTTTGTTGGATTCTAGAAACATTCTCTAGAAGTGAGTGTAGTATCTAAAGTGTCTCAATGAGCTGAAGTTAACCAGCTGTTGATGTATATTCTCGATAATAAATTCGTCAAAACTGACACTGACTGACTGACTGAACAAAAAGAAAATCAACAGGAAACCTAACATAACCCCTACCACAAACTTGTCATTGTCTAACCCTAAAATTAGACTTAGCAGAGAACAAGCCCACTAGACTTCAATAATCACGATGCTTACATTGGCAGGTAATGACAGACTCTCTGAATGATGTTCGGGCTTGACTATGGTCTGTAGAAATAAGGTTTTAACTTCGAGCAAGCACTCTCTATAAATTGTGATCATTATCTGTTCCTAGAAGGGATATGACACTGTGGGGGAGGCATCTAGTATATGTAGAGTATGTCGGAGTGATGGACTGTCTACTTTACATAGAACTTATGACCCTAATTTATTTAAAATGGCCCTTTCTCCCTGATAATATCGCTCTGCACACCATCTTACAAATTTGGGGATTGGAAAGATTGTTTCTATGACGTAAGGGATGATGGAGGCTTGAGCCGGTTTGAGGAAAGGTATGTGCATTCCAACATTGTCCAAAAAATTCAATCTAGACATGAAAACAGGTGAGACCATTATCTTTGTGTCGAAAATGTCAAAATATCTATCAATTAGTGTTTCCTCCCTGGAGGAGATATCTTGTTCATTCATGAATGAAACATTAGGATTGGCAGCCATGGTTAAGAATACTTAACCTGGCTCTGATACCACATGTAATGGCCCCATCTAGAATGACTCCTACGCCTTACAACTGGTAAAAGCATCCTTAAATAAATAAATAAAATTGTGTGTGTTTGTGTAGGAAGGTGATAATGACATTATCACCTTCCTACACACACACAAATTTATTTTTTTATTTAAGGATGCTTTTACCAATTGTAAAGCATAGGATTCATTCCAGATGGGGCTATTACATGTGGTATCAGAGCAGGTTCGACCCTGCGACTGTAGATCACCATGCTTTCCACTGTAGTAAACCCTTGAGTCTTAACCTAATGATTTTTAAAACTTTAACTTTCTGTTGTGATGAGTACAATTAGATGGTGTCAGAAGAGATTCATGGCGAGGTATCATGGATGGAAGCGTGACACCTCCAGAAGTTTTTCACCCTCAGAGTCGAACCCCCAAGGGGAGGAACAGGTCCTTGAGCTGGATTCTCTTGTTGTAAGGGATGATGATGGTCTAAAAAGGCCCTTCGAGGTATTGTCAAAGGGCCTTGATTCATCATCGGTACTGAGATGAGACCGGGGCACCTGTAACCCTGAGGGTCCATAGTGCACCCTAGCTAGTACCATTGGCATCCACCGAGAACTCGAGAGAATTGAGTTCTCGATCCCAGGAGTGTCACAGACGACTATGCCATCAAGGCTTGGTTGTAGATAAAGGCGGTGTGCTTCACGCTTCACAATTATGACCTCCAGCATGAAGGTCCGCATGGTGGTATTTCGGTTAAAGGGGAGCGCCGTTTTATGGTGGAAAATTCTCCTGCCACTTTTGAACATGGTCGTCAGTGACGTGTCTTAGGAACTATTCGAGGGATGGTTCCAGGAGAGGTATATTTCTAAGGAATTTGTTGAGCATCAACTCAATGAGTTCGATGCCTTGTGACAAGGCATCCGTATGGTGCCTAAGTATGAGGCCCGTTTTGGAGTTGTTTTGATATGCTCCACACCCTTACCAAAAAACTTAAGGTCAACAAGTTTGTGGTGACCTTAGCATTAGGATTCAACCTCTACTTTGGGTAATAGGATTGTTGGATCGAAGAAGGTGTCAAGGTATCACCAGTTACGAATTAAGATGAGGTTTTGACATTACAAGTTTATCATTTTACCGTTTGGACTGACCAACGCCCCAGGGGTATTTATGAGTTTGATGAATGGGGTGTTCCGCGAGTACTTGGACAAGTTCGTCCAAGTATTCATTGATGATATTTTGATCTACTCTCGGATGATGGAGGAGCATGATGATCAGTTGTGCTTGGTACTACAGTGTCTGCGAGAGCACCAATTGTATGGAAAGTTGTCCAAATGCTCATTTTATCAATCGAAGATTCACTACTTAGGGCATGTCATATTCAACGAAGGCATCGTCATGGATCTAGCCAAGGTCGAGGCCATTATGGAGTGGCCTGCACCGACGAATATACCGAAAGTATGTAGCTTCATGGGTTTAGCAGGATACTATCAACGGTTCGTCGAGGGATTTTCGAAGATAACAAATCTGATCATAGTATTGCAGAAGAAAAACAAGAAGTTTGTTTGGACCAAGAAATGCACGAGAACATTTCAGAGGCTCAAGGAGTTGTTGACATCAACACCGATACTAAATATCCCTAACATGGACATGGACTTCTTGGTATGCACTAATGCATCCAAGGAGGGCTTAGGTGGGTCTTGATGCAAGATGGACGAGTGATTTCTTACATTTTGAGGAAACTAATAAGGCATGAGGAGAACTACATGACACACGATTTGGAGTTGTTAGCCATTGTTTATGCCTTGAAGGTTTGGAGACACTACCTTGTTGGATGAAAATTTGAAATAAATACTCACCATTGTGGACTATAACAGATATTTATGTAAAGAGACCTGAACGGGCGACAACAACGTTGGTCAGAATTGCTTAGCGAGTATGACTTTGAGATTAATTACATAAAAGGAATAGTGAACCGAGTGGCAGATGCATTGAGTTGGAGACCACACATGTTTTCGGTGTTTCCTCTTCAGACGAATTTGTGTGGAAATATTCTAACTCTACAACGTAATGATGACCGGTACAACGAGGTTGAGGGTTTTATCGGACAAAAAACAATGATGGTACCACGATTTGAAGGATTTTCATTTGATATTGATGGTTATGAAGGTTTAAAAATTGGGTCTACGTACCACTGAACGACGAGTTGAGGATGTTGATTTTGAGAAAGGCTCATAGAGCAATTTACACAGCTCACCCAGGGGTCACGAAGATGAGGGAAAAACTTAAACCCTTATTCTTTTGGAAGCGAATGAAGGCAGACATAGTCAACTATGTGGCCAGATGTATAGAATCTCAGCAGGTAAAGACTGAACATAGACATCCAGCAGGATTACTACAACCACACGCTATTCCAGAATCGAAATGGGAGGTTTTTTCAATGGATTTTATTGTTGGATTTCCATTGACGACAAGGAGACATGACTCGATTTTCATAGTAGTACACACTCTAACGAAGAGTGCTCACTTTGTTCCTGTGCGTAGAATGTATCAGGCACTTGACATAGCTAGAGTTTTCATCAATGATATTGTGAGGCTACAGGTCATGCCTAAAAGGGATTATATACGATCGTGGATTAGTGTTTATTGGACAATTTTGGATTAGTTTCCAAGAGTCCTTGGGAACCCAACTTAACTTCAGTACTGCGTATCACCCAAATACTGATGGAAAGACTGAATGAATAAACTAGACCTTAGAAGACATGTTGTGCATATACGTAATGGACCAACAAAAGCGTTGGAAAGAATTCTTGCCACTGGTGGAATTCACTTATAACAATAGTTACCAGAGCACCATCAAGATGGTACCTTTTGAGTTTCTTTACAGGCGACCGTGTCAGATGCCTTTAAGTTGGGATTGGCTTGAGGATAAGGTCCTGGTGGGACCAGAAGAGATCCAACAAATGGAAGAGCAAATACAAACAATAAGACAAAGGATTGAAGAAGCACAGTATCAACAGAAGAGTTACGATGATGCGAGTCGTGATGATTGTAGTTATGTTGTGGCAATCGAGTCTTTTTGCGGTTGAAACTGCATAAGAGTTCGATCTAGTTTGAAAAAAAAAGGGGGGCTAAAATATATCCTACGATATTTTAGAAAAGAGATCCATGTGGACTGATGACTAGCCTTACCTGATTCTTGAGGCATATGCATGACGTATTTCACATCTCTATTGAGACTTTATGACTAGTGATCCTTCACATGATTTGACTTGAGCACCTTGCGGGTGTCGGATGAGGGTGCGCTCACGGCTGAGCCGATCTACATCTTGGATCATCGCATTCGACAACTATGGCATCAAACATTAAATCAGGTCAAGGTCCAGTGGGACGACTATAGTCCCCACTCGACAACCTGGGAGGATGCATAAGATATGCACCAATAGTTTCCATTTTTGTTTGATAGATAGACATATGATACAGTGATACACTTTATTTCATCATTTATACTGTGAAACTTCGAGACGAAGTTTAGACCAAGAGGGGGTGTATGTAACATACCGCTCTAGCACACTGAGCAAACTTATTCTTTGAGGACACTTGCTCGCAAGTGATCCAGATTACTATGCTATTAAAACTTTTGATTTTGATTATGAGGCGTTATGAGTTGATGACATGTTGTTTTACTGCATTGACATAGACAGGTGTTATTGACTTGGTTTACTGAGTGTGCAGAATTTTGGACCTCAAAGATGCAAAGGCATCAACGAAACCCCTTGGACTCCGGATTGATTCAAGGAGTGTGCCATTGGGGTTTGATTGTTTTACTGTGATTTTAGTTCATCTTACTGATGATATGATATGGATATGTTCTGACATGATTTGTTGATGATGTAGGCTGATGATAGCTTGCCGACCAGACTCACGTATGGAGTAAAGGGGTCACACACGACTACCAGAGATGTTGAGGGAGAGCTGTGGACAACAGCCCTACCAGAGCCTACTAGAACTCTTGTCGTGGCTCGAACTGTAGGTTAACGATTACTTAGTTCGAGAAGACTCACGATGTCGTGAGGCCAGACTGTGACAGTCACTCATGATGATTCTAAGGGGCATGCAATAAGGCGAGGGCCTTATTCCTTAGATTCCCTCACTCTCCCACAAGCTCACCTGGCGAAGTGTTGACTCCAGGGGTTATTGATGTCTACCAAGTCAGTCAAGAGGCAAGTGGCACCCTTGGAGCATGTGGTGTGTCCTGAAGGGCATGTCGCACAAGGTAAATGGAGAGTGATGAGTGGTACCCTTGGAGCACGTAATGCATCCTAAAGGGCACATCGCGCAAGGGAATAGATGAGGCAAGTGGCACCCTTGGAGCACCTAGTGCATCTTGAAGGGCACGTCGCATTGTTGATGTTAGAGGAATAAACCTAGATGGCCTTAGGATGAATAATGTGTTAAGTATTTTAAAACAAATTCCCTAATTAAATGTCACCCGATACGAGAATTTAAGATTTAAGTCTAAACTATGCTAGTGGTGAAATTTTGTTTCTCTCTCTCTCTCTCTCTCTCTCTCTCTATATATATATATATATATATATAATATTAACAAAAATAAAAACCACTTGAGTAATAATTATGATCTTTGTTAAATCTTGAGACATAAAGGAATTAAGAAATTAATTGTTTCAAAAAATATATTGGATTAAAATTTAAAGGGAATTAATTGTTTTAGTACTTGATAATTTAAAATATACTAATTAAATAAGAAAAGGGAAAAAGGGGTTAATTTCCACACCTACCTTTTTGAGTTCTAAGTAAAAATAGGAAAGAGGGAAAATCTAAAATATTAGGAAACTAGGAAAAGAGGTAAACACAAAAGGGGAAAAAGGGGAACTCAAGGGAAAAAGTGGAGAGTCAACTTAGTAAAGAATCTACCATTTAAGAGCTTTCTAATTTTAAATTGAATTAGCAACTTCATAATAGGGAAAGCCTTTAAAACCTGTAAGGGAATTTAGGGACACCTAGGAGTGATTCTAGGAGTAACTCTAGGTGGGTGAGGGAAATAAGATAATTAATTAATTAAAGAAATTAAATAATGGAGGAATAAAGGGGATGGGTGACACTTGTCCAGAGAAGAATTTTTAGGAAATTATTTTAAAAAAAACTTTAATTCAATGAGATTTTAGGAAGGAAGAGAAGTTAGAAACTCTATAAAATGAAGGAAGAAGAAGGATGAACGATCATCTTCTGTTTGCGTAACTTTACACTGCAAAAATATCTACTTGACTGATTTACTTGTGGGAGTTGGGATACCCAGCTCAGAGAGGAGTGGTAGCTCAGCCTTGCGAGGTGAGCTGGGAGCTAGATGAAACCTATGAATAGTGTGTGTGGCCCCTTTGCATCTCGAGGGGCTAAGGGGGAAGAAGAGTACCCCTAGCATTGGTTGGGAGGTACCAGTGAAGTCTCGACAGTCGGTGAGTGAGAGTTGCACGGAGCGGGCAACCGTCACTCAGAACGGGCGATTAGGAAACGATACTCTCTTTTCATTTGTATAATAGATGTTGTAGGTTTTATGGTTGGATATGCATGTTGATTATGTAAGTAGATTGGATGTTTAGATTGATGACTAAACTTTTCTTACCATAGCTCAACGATTGTTGACTCCCATGGCCTTCGTCTTCCCACATGTCATGATCACCCTGTGGTATTGATTGTGACCTTGATGTTGTTTAGCCTTCATCCCTATCTCACCAGTCCTCACCTGAGCATTCAGCTAGGAGCTTGATCTATGGTCGTCGCCTTAGCGTTAAAAGACCTATGGATCTCAACGCCCTACTTTTCTGTAGGAGGATGATGAGCGAAGGACGAACCTATTAGCCGACTACCCTTTGTTGTTTGTCCTTGGCTGATTCTTTGGCTTGTGCCTTCTAGAAAAAGTACCTCTATGTATGGATTTCCTTGGGTCCTTGTTGGTTTACCTATGTGCTCTCGGAGGGTATTTTATTCTCACTGATTTCTATGACAGATTCTAGCTCAATAGAAAAATCTCATTGATGTCCTCTTGAATGACTGTGTTTCCTTTTTAAATTAATGTAGCTATGATTAACTCATTATTTGACAGTTACCCCTTGTTGTCAACATTATCCTCTATCTTCTATACATTTCACTTATATTTTGACTACCTATTCCTCCATTAGATAGTTAGACAACAAATGCACAATTTACAGATAGTATTTATATATATAGGCATTTTCCTACAGTCTGTTGAAATTACGTACAGACAGCGTATATAATTTTTTAGAGATGTATCTATATGATGGTATAACCCCATGTTATTCAACCATGAATTACTTAATAACTGTGTATTACCCGCAACGATTTTTTCCCTGAATGTCTGCGTTCTCCCACCTTACCCCCAATGATTTCTGTCACTAGGAATGCCTTGTTGACTGCGTGTTTTTTTTTTTAAAAAAACCTGTGGATGACCGCGAGTGAATGAGAGGCATAGATTTATGCCCAAAAATTTATGGTTATTGTTCTTCTAAATTCTATGAGCAAGGATATAGTTATTTCATGGGGTTAATGTTAATTCTTAACGCATGCCCAGAGTTATACCATGTTCTTGTTTTTGCACAACGATACATACCTCAATTGGTTATTGTAATTTCTATACAGGCAAAACGATATATTATTTGATTGTGTTATTATAAATTTAGTAAAATGTGCCCACCACATGCAATGTTGAATTTATTTATAAATTTATGACTACACAACAACTTCATAATGATTATTGATCGATGCCAATTATGGCGATTTTGGTGACAACGAATTTATTGGCACGTGACTTATTTACTCTTAGAAAACTATTTGGATACTATGATTTGATGCTACGATTTTCCTTGATAATGCGAGTTGGAACTGCAATTGTTACCTTAATGAACAAATTTATATATGCTCGGCGAATTTTGCAAGCTCTGCGATTTAACATGTTAACTCATAATCGTATCAATGTGAATTGTTTATCTGCATCTATGGATATGTCTGCTTTTGAAAAACACAGCAATATAAGGGACTACCTCTTATGACCATAATTCTTTGTTGGATCATTTCCCCCTGGGTAAGGAAGACCAGTTCGACGCACCTACATGCATTCGAATTCCATTCTGAGAAGACACAAAGTTCATGGAATTCAACCTCAATTCGCAAGACAATGTAGGTGCAGGGACCCAAAACTTATTCGATAACTGGAGTCCCAAGAGGACAACGAAACTTCCTCGCAAATGATGTCCTTCCTCTTTATGATTTTGGTTGATTTCAGGAAGTAATAGTTGCATGATATAACTATCATTACTTGTTGCATTAGATAAATAAACTATTCCTTCAATTCAAAATTTAGGGGCAACTTTGTCATTAAAAAGGATTTTGTTTCTTATTTATACAAAATAGTATCCTTACTTTTTTGTTACTGATCTAAACACTCCTTACTTTTAGGAAAAAATTGTGTGCCCATGTAATGTAAACCAGTGAAGCCCATGCCCTTGAATTGTAATGAAAAAAAAATATATATATATAATATAAAATAGTTATAAAACATTAATTATCACTGCCACTATAATTACTCCCAGTGCAATTACTGTCCTTACTCGCACATTTGTCGCGACGCATGTTTTCGCGCCTTGTTTAATGTTGGTAAATGCATCAACTAAATTGATATATGTTATTCTAGTCAGAATATCATTGAAGGCAGTTGTCATTTGGCACCTGGAATAAAGGTAGATGCATGTGGAGTTTATAAAGTTAATAAATGCTTAGTTGTTGCTTCTAGCCTTGATGATGTAATGTGTTATTTCTATATTAAATGATTGATTAATTGTCATAATTAGATGCCTTGTTAACTACTTTATTATTGTATCAATGGTAGCATTCCACATCAAGATTGTTACTATTGTTATTTAGTTAATGGCCGATGATGGTTGGATGTTAAGTGATTAATAGCATGTTAATCTTAGACCTTGTAGTTGATATAGTGAATATTGTTTACATTTGGAAATTGCTAAGGTTAAAGTGTATGAATGTTAGATTATATTGGTAGTTAGTGTCTATATCATGATTTATACTTGTTAGTTGGAATGCTTTAAGGTCAAAATTTGAACTACTAATTGTTGACTAGTTGGGATTTAGACTGGATAACTAATCTGTTATTAAAGCGTTGAATCTTAGATATTGACCCTTCAGCCTTGAGTAATGGTTGGTTGTTGACTGAGTCATTTGGCTTGCACTTCCCATTGAGGGTGTGGTTGTTCATTTAATTATTGTTGGTACTTGGTTTTGTAATCAATTGATTGCTTGGTCTACCGGTGTCGGGGGATGTAGACACCTCCTTGTTCCTCAGAACGGTCGTCAGCCCTGAGACCTTAAACGGTCAAAATCGATGGGAACCTGGGCTTGAGCATTGCTTATGCATCCTGGAGGTCCTAACAATTGCAGGGTAAGACGGGAGGTTATTCATTCTTATTCTTCATAGGTTGAATGTCGTAGGCTACTTTCAGGTGCTTGATGTGCTTTCATGATTGGTCATCATGTTGCCGGGGTGTGGGTTTCTTGTGTTGTGTTCATCGTCGTGTTGCAATGTTGAGTATAATGTCATTATCACCTTCCTACACACACACAAAAAAAAATAAAAAATATATTTAAGGATGCTTTTACCATTTGTAAGGCATAGGAGTCATTCCAGATGGGGTCGTTACACTGTCTACTTTACATAGAACTTATGACCGTAATTTATTTAAAATGGATCTTTCTCCCTGAGAATATATCTCTACACACCATCTTACAAATTTGGGGAATGGAAAGATTGTTTCTATGATGTAAGGGATGATGGAGGCTTGAGCCGGTTTGAGGAAAGGTATGTGCATTCCAACATTGTCCAAAAAATTTGATCTAGACACGAAAACAGGTGAGACCGTTATCTCTATGTCGAAAATGTCAAAATATCTTTCAATTAGTGTTTCCTCCCTGGCGGAGATATCTTGTTCATTCATGGATAAAACAATAGGATTTGTAGCCATGGTGAAGAATACTTGTCAAGCAGTGAAAAACACAAGTCTGGTTCGGTTCTG
Source organism: Picea mariana (assembly GCA_032191745.1). Lineage (NCBI taxonomy): Eukaryota > Viridiplantae > Streptophyta > Pinopsida > Pinales > Pinaceae > Picea > Picea mariana. The sequence goes on from JASDQU011401165.1 coordinate 37,820, forward strand.
ATCTTTGAAATTCAAATGAAATCTTTGTGCCAAATTTCCGAACATTTGAATGCTTCAAATTATCATAGAATAATGTCAAGGGGTTCCTCATTTTATAGGTATCTATTGACATCGAAGCTTGGAGAAAACAATCTCTGGTGGAACACTTTTCACCTCGATGTGCCTCTGAGGATGCCACACATCTATGATTTAAACCATGGTAGTTTTCCCCGGCCCACCCTCTATCGATTAATCCTCGTGATGTTCCAATCACCAATATAAGCTTCAGTCGTTGATACGGTCTACTTCAGGACATACGCTCCACATTTTACCACCATCTTTAGCATCGAGGGTTGGAGGAAGTGGTTTTATTTAGACTATTTTTCCCCCAATGTACCTCTAGGGGCTCCATGCATCCTGTAATGAAATCATGATGGTTTTCCCCGACCCGCCCTCAATTGATTAATCTTCACATTAGTTAAATATCTGATATGCACCTTAGCCATTGATCTAGGCTGATTTCACGATCGACGGTTCATCGAGTCTTTCTCTTTACATCTCTTCTATTTTTTGCATGCATCACCAGATATAGCTGGGTCCTCTGATTTATCATATCTCCATGGAGATATAACTCTTCAGTAAAATTTTGAAGCTCAGATACCATCTGAAAATTATTATGGTGATAACATCTTCTACCCACCTGGCAGTCTATGATATCAAGTGATCCCATCTCATTGCCCACCTGGAAATTCGAGCTTTCAAAACTTCTCCTCTGGGATCATACCAGACATCCACCTGATCTATTTCTATTTCCCACCTGGCAACTTGAAAGTCCAATTCTTCCCACCTGGAAGTTTGCATTTCCACTGTTGTTCTCCTGACAGTCTATGAGATCCTCCAATGATCTCATTTCATTTCCCACTTAGAAATATGAAAATTCATCTCTCCTCTCTTGGCAGTTTACGAGATATTTATTTCATCTCAGCTCCTCCTCATCACTAAGGTGTCTCCCAATTTCTGGTTCACAGATGTAAACCAATTCTTCCTCTATGTCACTAAGGTTTTCGACATACGTCATCCACCCTTTTAACAGTTGTTGTTTTCCTATGGCTAACAATCTCTTGACTAGCCACTTCACCTTATTCTTCATGGGCCACTCATACACCCAATGCACTTTAGAATCTCATTGCATTTTTAATGTCACTTGCTCCATCCTTGCTCTGATCTCATTAAGCTCTAGATCCATCTCTAGATTTCTCTTCTTCTTGTGTTTTTCTCTTTGACCATGCCCATGGCCTTTAGTAGCCAATTTCACCTTCTACCTGCCTTCCTAGAAAGCCTATGGATCACTCTACACCTGAGAGCATCCCCATCTTCTCTTACAGTATAATTGGCTGTTTAAATTTTTGTTGTTGTTGTACATGTGCAACAACTTCCTTACAGAGCATCAATACTCTACTCCTTCACATGTTGTCTATAGGAAAATTCTTGTTTGTGATACCACCTAATGTTATCAGGTCATCTCCATTCACCATATTTCCCTTTGCCTGCTATCTGCAAACAAAATTGTGGCCTCGTCCTCTTTCTCTTTTGCCTGAAATCTACAAACGGAATTCAATCTATGTCTCCTTTTTCCTGAAATCTATAGACAAAAATATCATCTCTGGTACCACATGGTTTTAGAGTATATCCTTTCACCCTCTCTCCATTGCCTACATATGCATATAGATAACGAATTTCTCCTCTGTCTCCTTTATCTTCTATCTGCAAACAAAATTCGGCTCTGATACCACCTGATGAAGACCCCCTTCCCTCAGAATGTGCAACCTCCTGGTCTCTAGATCTTTCCTTCTTCTGATTCAGATCGACTCTTCGGGCTCATAATCAAACCCAAAACAAATATACATAGGTACCTTTTTCCTATTTAGGCATAGGTCCTGTGAATACCTGCACCCTCTATCTGCGTGCTCTGGAACTCTTCAATTTTTAGGTGCTACATCCTTTACACTATCCCCTTCCTTCAATATGTCCCTGGGCTATAACCTTCTATAACTTTGTGATTGCAGGTGCAGGTAAGAGTGTTTTATACCAACCCACTTTTTTCCCCACAATTCACCTCCAACTTCCACGTATCCCTTTGTCGAATCAGTGGTTGAAATTTTAGCCCGCTCAAAAAATATTATCTTCTAAGCTTGTCTTGGCCCCACAATTATTCCCCACTATCAATCTTCAACCTCTGGATGCTACTTCTCGATCAATGATTATTATCGAATATTTACCTGTCTCTGGCCAACTTTCCAATCAACGACCTCTTCTCCCTTCATGCATGATCTCATACCTTTGTGATCTGTCGCCATGTAACTCCCCTCTAAATCTATAACTCTCGTTGATTCTGAATTTTCAACCTTCTGTATTTTTTAGTCTCAAACTTCTACTTTCTCCATATGGAAATCTTCTGGAGTGGAAGATCTATTGCCACCTGTCTCCCTGAACCTATGGATAGGATTCCCTCTGTGAATCCAGACTTCGGGGATCTCAATTCTCAAATTATCACCTCTACTAACTAGGTATCTCCTGGAGTGGAATATCTGATGACGCATGTCTCCCCAATCAATGGTTGTGCTCCCACTTCGGGACTTTGGCCTCCTTAATAAGATCGATGGTCCTTCCGCTCCCTTTTCGATCAACGATCGAGATCTTCTCCGGGTCTTCGGACCTGTTCTCCTCCTCTTTCATCTGAAGTCCTAGATATGGCATAGTGTGTCCTCCTTCGCATCGATGAATCTCATCATTTTCGAGATTTTGGCCATCAAGGTTCTCAAATCTCAACAACCACAAATCTCTGACGTGAAATCTTTCGGAGTGTTGGATCTTCTGACACCTATCCTTTCCTGATCCAACGACTATTTAATGGCTATCTAATGGAGTGAATATTCATCCTCCACTTGTCCCTTCATAGATAAACAATCCACGTGATCCTTCTGGTATAAATGACCCTTAACCACTTCGACCTTCGGCGCTTCGAAACTTTCTGAAACTTCTTTACATATAAAACCTGAAGTAGAATCCTCTGAAGTCCATGATCTGGTGATACATGTCCTCTTCCAGATCAATGGTTATCATTCTCTTCAATTGTTCGGGCTTCGATGATGTCATACCTTAGTCCTTCGCATTCTCCTGGAGTGAATTCACCCGCAATTCATGATCTCTCGCCACATGCCCTTCTAGATCTAACAGTCTAGCTTTTCTTCATCTTTTCTGGCTTTGGTGATCTCAGTTCTCAACTAAAACCTTACTACGACTTACGTATAGCTCACAATCTTTTGACAAGTGTCCCTTTGCATATCGACAGATCTCGACCCTTCGACTCTTCAGGCTTTGAGTGTTTCAACCTTCTGTGTGCTTGTCCCTACCAGAGCGCCTTCACCAGAACTTCATGGACTTCCTCCACGTGTCCTCCCAAATTATGGATGGTCCCAAATAACTTCAGAAATTTGGGACTTTTACGATTCCACCCTACCACGTGTACACAAAGTGTTAAATCTTGTGCACCTTCTTCTGATCAGACAACGGTTGATCCTCTGAGCTCTGATCCAACGCTTGAGATCTGTTTCCTCCTCTGTGCTTCCTTATGTCACTCGATGTTGATCTAACATTCCAAGATCCTTTCCCACAACCAATCTAATGGTTTTTTTCACTCCTCCTCCTGAGCTTCCACCTTCTCTCGACTTGAAAGATTTTGAAAGTGTTCAAATATTTTTTTGGCCTTTGAGCTTTCTCCCATGAACCTGACGTTTGGGTCTCACCTGCGTGTTTGAAAATTCTATCTCTCCTGATATTTTGGACTTGGCATAAGTCTATATCTTACACTCTCTTTGCGTTATCTCTTCTAATATTTATAACTTAGAATAAGTCTGTCTCCCACGTACTCCTTGTGTTATTCTTTCTGAGCTTGATCTCCTCGAAGATTTTGATATCCCATGCACTCCTTGCGTTTCTTGGATTTCATCAAACTCAGATCCGAATTATTTAATGAAAATAAATACTTCTCACTCTCTCGACGTTCCATTTTCTTGATACACACCTTGCAAAGATGCTTCTACAGAGTATTCTGTAACTTTGTTATTCCCAAAATCAATACATAGTTCTTCCTGTTCACACTTTCACTCTCGCGATGCCTACTCGGTAGAGCTCTATAAAGTTCTGAATAACTCTACTTCTCTCTAAACTCAACAAAGAGTTCTTGCTATGCACTCCTTACACTTTTGCTGATGAAGGTTCAACGATATCCCTCTTGAGATTTCCTTGAGGTTAACTTACCTCTGTCAACACAATCTTTGTCGACTGTGTGCACTCCTTGCACTAGGAAACTCTAAGATGAGAAACAATTGAAACTCATACAATACTTCACCAGTTCTTCCATTCAAACATGGATGACATATAAAAGAATAACAATTAATACAAATACATAAACACACCACATGCAAGAAAAATTGCTTTTCTATTATCTCTGTGTCTATACAGATGTTTAAAAAAACTGGATTGCAATAGATTTCTTGTTCTCTCAAGTTGTCTCTCATAACTATTCTACCTCCTAAGTCTCCTAGGACTCTCTACCGAAGATCTCTTTCTCAAGATTCGTAATTACAAAAGAGGGCTCTACGAGCTTATCCTCTTCACCGCCTTAGTGCTATCACTGTCTCAGTTACGGCACCATACTCCTATGGCTCATTCCATAAATGAATGTCCATACCTGACTATGATCTGGACCTGCTATAGGAAACCATTTAAGGAAACCCTATCTGCTAACTATATAAAGGTATGGCATGGATCTTATAGCCTTACAACACGAAAGTCTGTATTGAATCATATTTCAAATTTTAAAAATGGGAGGATCGGTGCCTCTCCCTTTCTCCATTGCACATCTATATGTTGGCATGCTTACGCATTTGTTGAGGTGGAGAGATGATCCTGCATCATATTGGCATTTTTGTTTTCTACATACAATGAAGTGAATTCCTTCTTGCCAGGGTATTATTGTCGAAATCTTAACTAAATTGGTTACTAAGCAAAAAACCCAACGTTCAAGTAGATTTACAAATAAGCTATGGATATGTATATGTGAGATAACTCACACATATTTTATATGTGAGCTAGATCACACATATTGTATATCTGAGTTAGCTCACAAATAATTTCAAATAGCATTTGATTATATGTAATATGAATACATCCCAAAGATGAAAGATTTAAATTGTTTTTGAAGAATGACTTAATATATGTGCAGATTTGTGTTTTCTTCATGTACATGAAAGATTGTATGAGAACATCTATTCCACCATAGAAGAGGAGATAAGTATTTTTTGGAAGAATGGTTTTCAAAATGGAGATTTGTGAACTTTCATAGATATAAGTAATTTCTTGGAAGAATGGCTTAATATGGAGATTTATGAGTACTTTAATTTGAAAGTTGATTATGGAATTTGACTATTTGACCACTGCAGAAGAGGAGAGAAGTATTTTTCTACTGAAGAGATTAGTATTTTACTGTTGAGTAAATAAGATCAAATAAGATCACTTGGGATGAGAATTTCACCTAAAGTATTTGGGACATTATCCACAAGGAGATATGTATTTCATTGGAAGAATGACTTAATAGTGAGATTTGTGAACTTTCTTCATACACAGTTCTATATTTATTTTCAAGTTATTATCTAACTTTGAATACAATTTTTTTTTATGAAGAACACATTTTTTTATTTTAATTTTTTTAAGATTTTAGATAAGATTTTACAAATTGTTTAAATCATGTATGCTTAATGTGGAGAGTAACTATTTTGGAAGTTTTGGAGCTTTGTGAGGGGAAATCTTAAATTTGTTTAACTGTGGTTGGATATGTTATTATTTCTTATTGTTTATTGAATATTTAGTTAAAGTAGATATGCTAATATGTGTTATTTTTTTTTTTATTATTGATTCTTATTGTTACATATGTCTAAATTATATTTGGTGGAAAATATATTTACATTATAATTGGTGGAAAGGAGTATGTTGGACGATGAAACTTAACTCTTTTGGTATGTATGCCAATTTTGTTTTAATCACAACTTGTTTTATTTATCTAAATCTAAAATGGTACTTGTGTACATTTTATTTTAAATTCGTACATAAATTTTATTGTAAATTTTTAATTTTTTAAATTTGTTTTATTTTGCATGTTAGAATTCTAAATTTTTAATTTTTGAATTCTATTTTTTTTGCAGGTTTGAATTGCAGGTATGAAGTGATCCATCTTAAAGTGATGGCTTAGAGTCCATAATTTTGGAGTTAAATGTCTTAGTTTTTGTTATCATCCTAAAATGGATGTGGAACCTATGTATTTGGCGGTGTAACTATTCAAACTTTGATTATATATATATATATATATATATATATATATATATATATATATATATAT